>DWLS01007910.1:0-10330 GCA_018246255.1 Pachliopta kotzebuea | reverse complement strand
TTAATACTTATAAAAATCGACTATGATATCATGCGTTACAATTTTTATTTATTTTAGTTAGTTTGTCAGAGAATGTGAAGAATACAGTATGGAGGTGGTAAAGAGAGAGAGGTAAATTGAAGCTTTTAAAATAACATTTTGATTTGCCTTTGCCTCTGAATGGATGGTGTTGAAGAAATTAAAATTTCGTTGATCTCTGTGTCAACTGCTACAATTATTACTAAACGAGTGTGCGTATTTACTAGGAAAAAGACGAGGCATACACGTATTCAAGACAATATTCAAATTTGAATTACATTTATTAGACAGTGTTCATTTAAGTAGTCGAGTACTCCACAAAACGACGCATGTAGATAAATTGTTTTAAGTTCAATGAATATAATCTTTATCACAGTGTGGAAATAGTAGATTTTGAGGTAGTCCTTTCGAGTAGATAAACATTAAATCGTACGTTCTATGCTAAAAATTTCGGTTTATACCAGTTCTGAGATTAAATTTCAATTCATAGTAATGGACGGTTTAGTTTGGTTAATAAATAATGCGACGGCATCATATGTCTAGTACAAAGTTAGTGTACGGGTTTGTATACGTCGGCAGCATAGAATAAATAATATAGGTCGTATATATATTCTCTGATGATGTTGGCGCTGACTCGTACTTTATGACGTATACAGCTCATCTGATACTGGGCACGCGGACCACGGGGCCCACGGCCTATTAACTTAAACTTAACCTAATGTTTCTACTGCTTATGTAAGTGTAGTTGTCCGGCGGCGGATTTTCATTTAAATGTGTCTTGGTTATGTAATTGATTGAACTAGCGAGTCTACTCGGTCGTTGAAGACGGACACGGATTCGTTCTCCGACCACCTTCGCCTGAGTCGGAAGCTCTGGGCGGTGAGAACTGCCCCAGAATGCGGGTATACCTTGTGTACGCGGTATGTGTGTAGCTGAGGCGCCGCGCTCTGAAGCGAGGTCGGTGTGATGTTGCGATGAGGAGAGTGTTGATAATGTCGGAAGAGGTGGTTATAGGTCGTAAAGTTACTACATAAACACTATGAATACGCACAAAGAGACATCAAGGATATGGAACCTTAAATGAACGCGTTTTATGTTATTCTCTCGTAATGTAAATCCTTTCAATTCATTTATAGTTGTCTCTTTTTCCCTACACTTTTCATTTCATAAAATCCAATTCACATTGTCCCAAAAGAAGTTTCACTTCAAAAACTTTTTTAATTTTATGTATACTTATATAGTGAATACTTATATAGTGAAAGAATATTTAAATATTATTTATTGTTTTTATGTTAATATTAATTATTAATTTTTTACATTGATAGCCAACGGGCGTTGGGACGTTGAACCTCTTATTAAAAAAGCAGGTTTTTTTTAAAAGAAAATGTCATGTGCTTTAAAATACTCACACGAGCAAAGTTCAATGAACTTATTTTCTCTAGAATTAAAAACATCATAAGTTTAGTTATTTATTATCTGTGAATAGTTTAGTTATTTCTTTCATTTAAAAAAAATCAGAAAATATGTTAGTAATTTCGTTTTCAGAAAAAAAAAGTTTTTATTAAAAACCCATAATAAATTTTATTAAAGTGGTATCATAATATAATACTAAAAAGTTCTTGATTTAACGTAATAATTAAAATGAAAAAAGAAATGGTACAGGGTTAGGTTTCCTGATATAATACAGGAATAAATTTATAACCAAAAGTTGGCTGTATTGAGAAATCCGAAGCCTATTTTAAAATTACGTAGTAAAAGAACAGAAGTCAGCAGATGCTAAAAGCAGTTTTTTAGACTTTAAAGTTTTGTTAAGATAAAAATGTTGTCCGATATCATTGAAAAATATTCTAAAAATGGGGGAATTAAAGTTTATTTAAGTGTTTTTGATACACCTGTCGGAGAAATGGTATGTGCAGCGGATGATAATTACTTATATTTTGTATTATTTGTGGATTCTGAAGATTTGAATAAACACTTACAAACACTAGTTAAACATAATAATTGCACTTATATAGAAGACAAAAATGAAATTATTAAAAACTTTGCAATTGAATTGAAACAATATTTTGAAGGCGATTTAAAGAAATTTACTTCACCTGTAAATATGTGCGGTTCACAGTTTCAAAAGGTGAGCGTGGTTTTGAAAAATTTTAATTATTTAGTTGATTTATTTTTTTGCGAAGAAATAAAGGATATTAAAAGGTTAGGAAAATTATGTAACTAATAGTATTCCCTGTTCTGCTGTCCCTGCCTGCCTGGAATGCTGGAAATGTTGAATAATTTTTAAAATATATTAAATAATGTTATTTGTTTCTTTTTTTTTATATCACTGTAGCGTTTAGTTTTTATGACTCAATGTTCTTTGTCAGAATTTTATTGATATATCCTGTTGTTTGTCATAGGAAGTATGGAACAAATTAATGAATGTCCCATATGGGACAACAATTACTTACGGTGACCTGGCTAAAGCTTTAGGAAGAAAGGTAAGTCATTCAAGAGCCATTGGGGGAGCATGTGGAGCAAATGGCCACTTACTTCTAATACCTTGCCATAGGATAGTTGCTTCCAATTCAAAAGGTGGATTTAGCTGTGGCATACAAAGAAAAGAATGGCTTTTAAAGCATGAGAGGAAATTTGCTTGAGATATGTAATATTAAATAATAATTTCTTGTGAGTAGAGAGAGAACTGGTGGATAAACAAAACATGTCTGAATTCTCCTTGTTCAAGTCAAGTATTTTAAATTAAAGGACAATATAACTTTTTGTGTAGTTACTGTAAATTAATTTTTACTTTATTAAAGGAGTTTCTTTCAATTAATAACAATTGCTTGTAATTAATTTAATTTGTATTCTAGGTAATAAGTGAAGCAAATATTGTGCAATTAAAATTATTGTTAAAATTAATAATCTGTATCAAATTCTTTTTACACTGTAACAAACAACATTCTTATAAGCTAAACAGTAATTTTGAAAAAAGCCAAACAATGATTTAATTAAAAAGTGTTTATTGTATTCTCATATATAAATATAATGATTATAAATATAATTTAATGTTTATTTAGTTTTTACCTTCGATATATGATACTGAGATATCTTTATTCTGCTCTTAAACAGATATTTGCCATGTCTTTATTTTTTCACTATATTAGTTCCTTTTTTTCTTAATTCTTCACTTTTAATGGGATAGTTGTGGCCACAGATATTTGATAGATTACTAATAAATATTATTAGCACCTAAGTTTCTTATCAAAAATTGTTGTTGTCTGCTTTATTTGGATTACACCAGTCTTTCACGTAGTGAGCGATGATGTCCCCTTGGGAGCGTTTGAAACTTAGAGTGGGGCGTTAAGAGGGCCAGAAAAAATGGGGGACGTTGTTGTGAGTTAGGGTGATGTCTAATTTGTAATTTCATTTACTTTATATAGTATTTTAAATTTCACTAAAACTTGCTGCACTGTTTTCGAGTAAAATAGAACCTGATATCAACAAACTTATTAAATATCTTTAAATTCATCAGGTAAACAATTTCTAATTTAGAATGTAAGTATAAACAACAGAACCGACTAATATAACTAAATTATTTAAAGTAATGAAATTGTGATTTTTAAGTTTTAGTGGTGTATATGGGGGCGCTGAAAAATAATTGATTTCCAAAGGGGGCGGTAAAGGAAATAAGTTTTATAATCACTGGATTAGACCAAAGATCCATTATGTTTAATCAAGAATTTGTAACAAGGGAATATTTACAATGTAAATTACATTTAAAAGGTGGATCATAAAACTACGTGTAGCCCCGTCGGTTAAGGTTATAATAGAGTCCCTGGAGTTGCATGAGCTGCGAGTGGGTGCCACTCTCGGCCACGGCTCCGTCACGCAGCACGCAGATGCGGTCAGCGTCGCGAACCGTGCTCAGCCTGTGAGCGATCATCACGCATGTACGACCTGCCTTCGCTGCGTCCAAGGCCTCTTGCACAACCTTAGAAAATCACAATCGTTAATCTTTTTTATCTATAATGTGCCTAATACTGGCGCTAGGTCTCTGTTGCTGCGTACTGTCCATGTAGATTTCACCGCAACTCCTATATCTGCCGTCAAACACTAGTGTTTACACATTATTAGGTTCCGGTTTGAAAGGTGTTGTTAACTAGTGAAATTACTAGTAATTTTAGGTGGTAAGTTTACCCCTGGGTAACTTACATCAAGGAGACAATTGTAATGCGATATTGTGTATACCATTTTATCCAACAACACGTTGGGCAAGCGAATCATTTACCATTAGGTGAACGTAACGCTTGTCTCGTTATGTAATAATGATACATGATTTAAATTTCACATCACGTTAAGTAACAATGAATCTGTTGACGGCTGTGTCATTCTTCTGAATACTCAGGTTCTTATATGCAGACAACCGGAACACAGTAATAGTATTTATGCCGGTAAACGACAATGGGCGGTTTCGTCCCAAGTGTTGTAACATTTTTCTACCTACATCATTTGAAAGATCTCAACGAGTGTTATGTTTTTTTGTATCGGCATAACTCCGTATCTCGTGCAGGGAAACTGTTATAGTGGTATTATTAATTTCATAAAAATGTTAAATATAACTTAATTAATTAGTTTTTTAATAACTATAGGACTAAAGTGATTTAAAAAAAAAAGTGGAAAACAACACTATCGACCAGGTAGTGCCTATTTCGACCCAACAGCCCCTCTACTTTTATGTATATGTTATATTGTAAGCACTGGAGCAGCGGCAGCGAACGATGTTTCATGAGACCGCGCTATAATTGTACTATTTTCAACTGTGTGTTTATTAATAACTGTCTAAAATAACGATTACTGACTCTACAATTATTATGAACGTAAAAAGTATATGAGTACGTAGCACAAAATGTAAAAAAATATGATTAAAACATTATTCAATACAAAAATTCTTTTTTCATTTACACCCCAGAATTTTGACCTGCACACAATTATAATAAAAACTTGAATTATTTATAAAAATAACACTTAAGTGAACATGTTTAAACTAGTCGCAACATGTTACAAGGGTTGGGACGCAACCCATACAATAATGACCATTGTGCTTTTGGTAGTGAACTTATAGTTGGATATGAACAAAAAACATGGTGGTACCTTTTCGCTCTCAGTATCCAAAGCACTGGTGGCTTCATCTAGTAATAACATTTTGGGACGGCGAATTAGCGCCCGTGCAATTGCTACTCGTTGTTTCTGACCTCCTGATAGTTGTGTGCCTTTCGAACCAATATTTGTTTCGTAACCCTAAAATGTATCATTTCTTTATTACGTAACTTTGCATGGTAGCTGAATATTTTAATTTGTACAGGTTAAATAAGAAAAATCACCAAAGGCAAAGACTTGATGAAATTGTGAATGTTAGCTTGTTTAGCTGCTGTTATTATTTCATCCATGTTGGGTTTCCTCGAGTTGTCACCGTAGGCGATATTTTCACCAATGGTCCTATCAAATAGTGTGGGTTCTTGTTGTACAAAACCAATAGATTGTCTAGCATCTTTTAATCGTAATTTAGGTATTGGTATGCCGTCAAATGCCTGAAAATATCATAACATATATATGCTGATAATATAATATTAGTTCTTTAATATTGCTTAAAAAAAGGAAAACAGTATCATTAGAATAAAAAAAAATAGTACTTACCACAATACCATCATCAGGATCATAATATCTTTGAAGAAGTTGTATCACAGTACTTTTTCCACAACCGCTAGCACCCACCAAAGCAAAAGTTTTACCACGTTCTATTTCAAGATTGAACTTTTTCAGTACTTGAATTAACGGACGTGTTGGATATCTGAAGTCCACGTTTTGAAGACTTGCTTCACCAGTGCCTTTCTAAAAATGAAGGTACAAGAAGTAAGTGAACTTTATTATAATAGGCACAATGTTTTGATTGCTAACACTTACAAAGTTTTCAACCGCTGGTTTAGCTGGATCAGTAATAGTGGATTGCTTATTAAGTAGAACATAAACACGTCCTGCTGCTTTAATCCCTTTCTGGAAGTTCGGAGCAAAAGCGAAAGCTTGAGCCGCTGAAGATGCCCCCATTAATAATGCTTGTGCAGACCTGAGTTAACAATATAAACACTGTAAACTGTTTATTAATACAATTGTAACTAAAACTTTGTTCCGGAAGAACTTACTTGAGTACAACTTCAAAGTGTACATTGTCGTATACCATAAGTGTACCGCCGTAATACATAGCAGCGGCATAAACGAAATTGAAAAGTCCTCTGGAGAGCCCGAAAACGAGACCTCGCCAATGTGTTATCCGCTTGGCGCTGCGCAATGCCGGATATAGCTGACGCGCATATTCGTTAACAAAAGTCTCTTCCCTGCCCAATGACGCGACCGTACGGACGTTCGCTACCGCCTCTACTGCCAACTACAACAAATTTCGTACATTGATAATAGAGTTAATAAAACTATATCTCTCGTTATTGTATACGGGTCATAATCAGCCTGCAAACGTATTAATACGGGACAAGAACCTCCTTAAAAAAGCACACCGTTCGGACCTGCTTTGCCCACATCCGGCGGTTTTTGGCGAATATCTATTTATTCTTTTTGTACACACTATATGAAAAAAATTTAACAACTAACAGTTCTCTTTCAGCAAACCTTAGTGTGGAAAAGAACGTACATGCAGTATGCATGCAGAACATGTGTATAAAATCTAGTAATACAAGTAATGAATTATAAATAATATAACAAACATATTGAAATAATAATGTAACAAAATAACATATTTTTAATAATTTGTGTGTGTATATATTATTGTAAAATATTCAAACATGTATATATTATTATAAAATAAAACCCGAGACAAAATCATCACCAAGTCATTGGTCTACCTTATCAATAGACTTCCTACAGTATGTGTGCTGATCCGCAAATTATAAAAAGATATAATTTTATTTTTAACACTAAGAGATTTCTTCAAGAAGGCCTATTCAATGTCAAAAAAGATAATTAAACTGATAAAGTAGTATTAAAATATTATAATTTCCAAACCTTTGAACTATTTTGCATTGTTTGCGCTGTTCCAAAAGATTCAGCGCTAACCAGTCTACCTTCTTTGTATAATATAGCTGAAATTACTGGAACAAACGTCAAAGCGACTAAACCCACTCTCCACTCGTATATCAGTGATAGAGCCAAAGCGAAACTGAAAGTTCCAATTGCCTGCAACACCGTGCCGATCCGTTGACCCGTTGCCTGAAACAAATTTTGATTATTCTGTGTATTTTTTGGTGTTTTGATTTTTAGTTTTAACAAATTATTACCCCTTGAACTGTAGCTGCTTCACCAGAGAGGCGAGCGCATAACGCTCCAGTTGAATTGTTTTTGTCATCGAAATATGCAACCTCCTGCTGCATTAGTTTATCGAACATTAATAATCTTAAACGTGCTGTGAGATGTTCCCCGGCGATCGCGTACATGAAAACCTGGAAAATTAAATATTTTATAAATATTCGATGAACAAGCCAAAATCATATTATAAAAGAAAATTAAAAAAATTACCGTTATGAAATTTGAAATTCCTGTAAACACACCTATGCCGACGAATATTAGCGCAAATCTTCGTACCTCGGCAAACACTTCATCTGTATTAGGATTTGTAAGAACCTGTAAATAAAAACTTCTTATCAGTTTTATCCAGCAGTGTGACGTCCATCTGTTGAAATGATGATGATGATCAGTTTTATGATACTACTTTTATTATAAATAAAAAAAAATTACAAACCCTTGTAGCGTTCAACGGCATTTAACTATAACATTGCTTACGCACGTTACATATTAATTTTCAAATTTTATTTATATAAAAATCCGACCATACGATCAACTCATGTAATTGGCTCCCTAGTGTGAATACTACAGAATTATGGGCGATCACGCTTTATCATCACGACCTTAGTGAAACTTAAAACTATATGTATCGAATGCCCACATAATGTTTGCATGAGGACTAGGTCTAGATCTTGGTGCTCATGTGGACATCATGATCCTCGCCGGAGATCATATATATGATCTCCGGCAAGAATCTATTAATCGTTGACGTTATTGCAATTCTTGTTTCTATTACCCCGATCTTAATTTGAGGTGCTGTAGGATTTTGGAGCTTTTATTTTTCATTGCTGCTATAAATCATCCGGTTTATGATAAATTTAAAAAGCACTTACTCCGACGAAATCACCCAAGATGACAGCCAGGAGGGGCATTCCACACCCACTCAAAATGGAACAAACACTGGCCAATGTTATCGATTTCCATTCGGGTGAGTTGAGACGGATTACGCGACTAAATGACACTTGGTTTTCGTTTAATTCATCTTCCTTTTCCTTTAAAATCATAAAAGTTAATTTTAATGTTTTAGATTTCTTAAAGTTTAACAACACTAACGAAAGGTTACTTTACTTCTGATTTGATCTTAATTTTTTCATCCTCATCATCTTCGATTATTTCTGATTCTTGTTTAGTTAAAACACGTCCTGAATCTAAAACAAAATATTAGAAGAATAAAAAAGTATTAAAGCAATCAATAATAATTTTATATAGATATATGCACATACCCGCGTTGTCATCACCTTCTGGAGAGGACTGTATCATTACCATGTCGTAGTATTGTCCTTTCATATTCATAAGTTCCTCATGGTTTCCATACTCTATGATTGTACCATTTTTAAATACATAAATTACATCGACGTTCCTGATTGTGGATAACCTATGAGCAACTACAATCGTCGTCCGACCTTTCTGAGCCTAAAAGATGAGAAATTTAAAATTAAAATCCCCTCACAGTGACTGCTAAATGATTAAAATATATTTTTATCGCCTTATCCAAAAAATTTATGATTAACAAATAAAAAATTATTAATTATTATACTGTTCCTAATGTTGGGATTTAAGTTATTTTCTCGTAAAGTGAGAGACAAAGCCAATTTTATCCACTATGTTGGCCTAGTGCGTATTTAAGTACACCACTCCTTTTTATTATGAAATCCACTTTCAGTTCATGTTTGGGACGAAAATATTAGATTAATATGTTACCCTGTCTAGTGCAGCTTGAACTTTAGATTCAGAAGCGGTATCGAGAGCGCTGGTGGCCTCGTCCAGCAATAAGATACGTGGATTACGGACTAGCGCACGAGCGATAGCGATCCGCTGTTTCTGCCCACCAGACAAAGAGGCTCCTCGCTCTCCAACCAGTGTATCGTAACCCTGAAGTACATAGACATTATTTAATATGTAATAAATACAACAATTAAACTTTGCATAGAAAATGTCGTTTTATTTTCACAATAAATCTCAATTGAACAGCAAAAATAAAAACGGTAACATATCTCCCACATAAGAATTACGTGCATACATTTACTATGTTCCAGTATGAAGGGCTATAGTAAGTGCAATTATTGAAGTAACGAGATTTAACAACTAAGGGGACGAGCAGTGTGGCGAAGTATATATATAAGATAACTATCGCCACGTTATTATTGGCGGAATTAACACGTATCATCAGGCGTACGTCTTGTTTCTCGAGTACATAAACGGTAGTGGTAGGCCTCTTTCGCAGAAACTACCGTGACAAATAAATATTTTTTTTAAGTTCAGTATGGGATTACCGAAGGAAGTTTCATTATGAAGTGATGCGCATTAGCCTGCTTGGCGACTGCTTCTATATCTTCGTTGCTAGCGTCAGCTCGTCCATATCTAATGTTTTCTCGTACAGTGGTATTGAAAAGCACAGGCTCCTGTCCAACCAAGCCGACTTGTTCACGGAGCCATCGCACTGACAGTTCACGCACAGCTTTGCCATCTACGTATACCTGGAGACATTGAATCTTTATTAAATATCGACTTGTAAATTATTTTCTATATCGATTATAATGACATTTTGGCCATTTGAAACCTAAAGTATTTGTTCATTGGCCGTTGTAAATTTCACTTTGTCATTGTGAAGAGGTTATTATATCGTTTTTATTTTACTACGCTATATTTTTAATACAACATAGTACCGCGCTGCTGACAATGATGATATTATTAAATAAAATTTCGTGTTAAATGTCCATTAAAGGAGGATTACGTTAGGCATTAGATATAATTATATTTTTGAAAAACATAAAAACCCATAACATGACACAAAGACAACAGTTGAGTAAGGGAGAAAGACTTTTGAGAATAAATTTTATTATATAATTATGTGCCGAACAAGTACGGGTTCGGGAGCCCGCGGCACAAGGTTCACCGATAATACGTGTGCGTGCGTGTACTT
>DWLS01007909.1:0-10331 GCA_018246255.1 Pachliopta kotzebuea | reverse complement strand
TTATAAAAACAAGCAAGTATTTGATAAGCAAACAAGGTCTCCGACAATAGTCCGAGGAATAAAAGAGCATATCAAAAAAAAAAAAAACCGGTTTGATTTCACATAATTTTTGTAAATCTCTGATGCTATAAGGATAACTACTGTTAATGGATATTTACGATACAGATTGGCTGTGCTATCATCAAGGGTCAGATCCATTATACTTTAATGATCTATTTTTTATAACCTTTTTCACTACCATAAAAAACTAATAAAATAACACTGCGACATGGTTAAAAACCCTTGTCAACATGTCATAAAATTTCTTCTTCAATCGAGACTGAAGTTTCTTTCCATCCACCGCGGTACATTTTTGACACATTTATATATGTAACAATCATCAGGCGAACATCATTTACCTCTATCATAAAAAAAATTACATAAAACTGTCGATAATAAAAAAATATACAAGATAAATGTTCATTTGTTGTGATGCAAGCCATAAATCAACGTCACCGGCGCTTCGTGCGTAAAGCTTGTTTAAAACTACATAAACAAAGGCTTTACAACAAATTTACTCAAACTAACCCCTTGTTATAATTAAAACGTAGTTATATTAAAATAAAATAAAAAGAATAGTTTTTCTAACATTAACACTACTTAATCAAAACGGTTGTTTCATCGTTTTTGAAGTAACAAAAATGTAACTGATTTTTAAGGCATAAACTTACTCATCTCATTACATTTTATTTTCAGGGTTCAGCATTACGTTTTCAGCGACGTCTTATTGATAACAACTATTTTACTGTTTCATTATCATCAGTCACTGATAATTATGTCATTTCAAACAAAGTGACATATTCAACGATAGTGTTGCTTTAACTTTACACATATTTTTACGTGTTTACAACACATCAATTTCATGTATAAACTAGTTTATAATAAGTCTCACTTACCTCCGAATAATGCTGTTCCAGTGTTACGTCCATTTAAAGTTTAATAATGTATTCAAATTCTATTCATATGCATTACACAATGTATAAATAACCTGCTCTTCAATGTCCGCAGTCAATGATTACTTTACTCTACGGCTTCTTGTAAGCAATAAAATGGTGTCATTGAATTACTGGAACTGTCTCATCATCAAAGTTTTCTCTGCATTACGTATAACATACAACATAATAGTTATTGTGACTTTCTCGTGTTAGTTGTGTCGTTAGATATACTTCATTTAATAATCTTCCATTCGTGGTTTTATTTTATTAACTCTGTATGTTATTTTTGAGGTTATATCATGTGTTATCGAAATTTGGGAGACTCAACGTCATCTGATAAAATAAATAATTTTAGTATCTAAGAAAAGTTAGTAGCCTTTCACATAACTTTTACCAAACTTCACTTAATAAAGGTCCCATAATAGGAGATAAAAGAAATTATTCGGCTGTGAATATTTTTGTAATTTTTGCAACCAAATACTGAAACTTAAGGACACTTAATAACCAGAAGCAAAAGCTTTTTATTTCCAAACTTTTTCATGTATGTTGTCGTGTACTTTAAATTTCACCTATTTTGATAGTAAACAGGAAAAGCTGTATAACAGGAACGCAATATAATTTTATTACCCTAGTTAAATCAACAGCAGTGACCCATTTTCACAACACTATACGGACGACAAGAGATATGAACTGTTGAGAAAATGGCAAATCGCTTTTTTAACATTAAAACTTTTAATTGTATTGTATAGTATTAAATTTAATTATTATTAATCAGGTATTCAAGTTAATGCATTGCGCTGATCCCCTTATAACGAAACTATGAACGTCCAATTACGTCAATAATTTCTAGGTTACAACTGAAACTGCTGTAATACCAGTTCAAACCATCTTTTTAAAGGGAATTTAGAATAAATAAATGTTTAAAAAAGAACTTACACTGGTTATAAAATTTTCAGGACGGTTATTTATTTTGATTATTATCGCTGCTGCTGGACAGTTTTTTTTACATAGTTACAGATTAATGCTTAACCACGATCCCACCTGGTGTTAAGTGAAGATGTGGTCTATGATGGTAAAACACATTAACCTAGCAAATGTCTATTCACTCTTTTTTTGAAGACGCCCACATCGTAATTTTACGGGATCACTGACGCCGGCAAGTTGTTTCATTTCTTTGTTGCCCTTATTAAAAACGAGGAGCCAAACCTCTTAGTTAGTAAACATAAATAATTTGATTTTTGAATTCACTATTTAACGAAATCTATCGGTTGCTATTAATAACTTGTTTTCATTATAAATTTTTCGTCCATTTACTGATATTACAAATCTGCATTTTACATCATTATTTTAATAGATGGCGGTAAAATCAATTTTATGACAGAGTTTTAAAGAAACATTTCTTTTAGAAAAATACGTAAATGAAATTTACTATTTGTGCTTAAATAAATAAATTTTATATTTCTCTTTATATATATATATAACATAATCAAAAAGTTTATGCACAAGAAAACACTTAAAATACAAAAACAATGTTTCGTCTTCTAAGTTTAGTATAATTCCAATAGATGACGCTGTACTTAAAAAAAGGTGATTTTACTTAAATGTTACTTTTGTTGCATTTTGAGTCCTAAATAGACATACCGATTTATAACTAGACGCTATTTGTTTAAAATATTTCTAATATTTAATTAGTGATTAAAATATAGAATATTTTAAAATAGATGAATTAAAATTAAAATCGAGATTAAGAATACACACAGATTCACTTAAATAAAACAACGTTAATAGAAAAATTCCAATACGAATGCTGTATGAAATTTGTTCATGTTAATATTATTTATTAAGTGATCAAAAATATAAACAAAATGTTAGTACATGAAATGATAAAAATTCGTTTTTGAGGTGTCACTATAAAATAGATAAATTCTTGTTAGATTCAAGAGATATATGCATGTTTGCTTCTTTGAAACTTCAGGGGTGAGTGAATAGAATTAAACTTGTTGGATCTCACGCTATTATCTTCAAGAGGGCTGAAGTATCTGAGCGTGTAATCTTCATTACAGCTTTTGTGATTTTGTATTTCGTGTTACGTATCGTATACCTTGGATTAATAATTCATTCTTTGATACACCATATTTCGATTCCGCTGCCATATAAGTAATGAGATAAGGATGGGTAAGGATTTAACCAATAGGTCGTAGTTACTACAGGTGCTATAACAGCCTGAGTTCCTGTAGATAAAAAGCAAAATTTTTAAGTTGATCTTAAGTTCATGTGAAATAAAAGAAATGACTTAACCCAATGAAATGAATAATACGGAGGTATAGAACTTGCCCACAACTTATAAATATCATATTAATCTTTATTAATATGATCAAATATATTATTGTAATCATATCCAGAATTCCTTATGTATTTTTAAATATTTAAAAAGATTATATTAAGTATATAAAATAAATAATAGTCCCTTTTATTATTTTTTTTATTAGTATAACATAGTATCAGTAAAAAACTTTTGTGTATAATATTAGACTTAATTCTAAATGGTTTATTAACGAAATTAAAAACAATTTTAACCAGATTCATGAACAAATTATAATACATAATCAATTTCAACAAGTAAACATTTTTTTTAGTATAAACTATATTGACTTTTTCGTATTATTTATCCAAAGGTCTAAAGAATGTCAAAAACCGGAAAGTTAACAATAAGTGGCAACCAATTGAAAGAATTCACAGTTTAATATAAAAAAAAAATTAAAATGATATAAAAACTTTGATCTCTGTTATTTATTATTACTATAATTATTAAGATGATAATTCATAATTTATAAAACACAGACCTTTATTTAATAATTTAACTGTTTGTAAAGAAAACAAACTTATACATTTTTTCACAAACATAAAACTTCCAATAATTTTACATTTAATTATTAGTTAGCCAAGCAAATTAAGTAAGTCCTAAAAATAGTATATTCATACATTTGTAATCAGATCCATCAATGGTAAGTATTTGCATCGCCTAATAAGAGACCACAACTTATATTAAGAATGCCTATAACAAATTTTAGCACTAACTAGAAATAATTACTTATCGGTAACTATGTAAATCACTGTGTTTTGATGTGGCTAATTAAATTTAGTAAATTAGTATAATAATCTAAAAATTCTCTAATTAAAACTAAAGTTTGCAAACAAAGCTTGTAAAAGGTAGTGGTAGTACAATTGTAAGTAGTAAAATAAAGTTTAATAGTAACAGGAAAATTTTTGTATTGTTTTCTTTTTAATGTTTTATTAATTTAACATGAAAAAGGAAGAAGTCCGAAACCAAACGAACAGAAACACGTTAATAATAGTTAGTGTATTCTTTTGTACTTTACAAACTAATCCTTTTATTACTTTATAAAGTATAAAATTATTTCATGGTGTTCCTATTTTTATAGTACTTGGATTACCTAAGACCTTGAACCGACCCATAATTTTTAAAAATATCTTTTAATATAATTATTGCAAGTCTTATCCGAGATCGAAAGCTATTGTTTGTCAAAGATATCAATGATTACGTTATTAGCTTGTCTTAGCAATCTGACGCTTAACAATTTAATTTATTAGCAGATTTTTATTTATGAACTAGCAAGAAGATTTTCATCGCACGGTCTTCTCTTTCCGAGCTGATGACAGAGATGAGGGGAACCGACGATGTCGCCCAGGAACACGCTCAGTAAGAAAAGTTCTTTGGCTTGATCTTGTGAACGCCTGTACTGTCTGTTGATGAAATAAAAATATTTTTATATTGTTGCAGATTTCAAGATATCCAATTAAGTTAAAAATACGACTAATTCATAACTTTGTTGTATAATCCTGAGACTAGGATGATCAGGAAATAAATAATGAAAACATTAGTAAAGAGGGAGTAAGTAACGTTGTTGACGAATTGATTTCAGCGTCACTTTGTATAGTATGAAGCTACACTATTTTGTAATAAAATAATATTTTATTTAGAATAGATAATTGTTGTCTCAATTTCCTAAAAATTATATAATAAACATAACATATGGTTACGTATTTATTATTAAGGATAATTCTATTGTTTACAATTATGTAAGTAACTATATAAACTAAATAATTATAAGTAAAAGAGAATAGACTAAGTATATTGTAGGTATAATAAGTAATAAATATGTAAAGGATATAGGACATATTGGCTACTAATGAAGCAAGAAAATGATGAACATATTTATGTATATAGATAGAATTTAGAATTGTACAAAAACAAGTGTTAATGAAAACCCTGATTTACGGAGTAAAGAAATAAGACTTAAAATAAAAAAAAATGTATATGATTTTTGTCGTATTTTAACTAGATTGATACGATAACAAGTAAAATTATCGGTTTTAAGGGATCATCATCTCAAATCTTAAAACACGAACATCTAACCGCAATACTCTATATATTTTTTTTACATCTGCATTGACAAAAAAGTAAACAAATATATAATGTAAACAATTATTGCTGTAACCTATGATTTTAGAAGCGCTATGAAAACACTGCAAAAAACTTTATATTGCTATATAGCACTACTTAAATTAATATCATCATCATCAGAGGATAGACGCTTACAGTGCTGCTTTCAGCTGTTCCCCGTGACCTTCACCAGATCGTCCAGCCTACGTTATAGAAGGCCTTCCTGCACTACGTTTAAATTGTTATAAATCTTTTTAATAACTGTATATTCAAACGAAAATTCCCAAACCTAACCATTATAGTTTGTAGGAGAACCTGCTGACAATTTAGTTTATTTCATCAAAATATTTAAATATTGGAAACAATTTTTTGTTTATAAACTGTAGGCTGTTGGTTTGAGTTTTGTTTGTCGCTGGTACGCACCATGAGAGTGAAAGTCTGCGGTATTGTGTAATACCGGCTCACCTCGGACGTCGAATGTAACGCAACGGTAACCGACTTAATTAAATTTTATCTATAGGCCTATATAATCACACTATTTTTCTTAATAATTATGCCTTATAAACAAATGCTGAGATTTTTGAAGCACATAGTCCTTTATTAGGTACCATTTCTAAATATTACTTCGTTTACTGTCCGTTTTCTCTGTTGCCGGAGACCGTCTGGGTATATAGCACCGCAGCTCCTATTGCAGCCAATAAACAGTACTGTGCAATCATTACTGTGTTTCAATTTGAAGGGTGCTGTATGCTAGTGTTATTACTTGGGTAACGAGACAACACCTAAGTCTCAAAGCGGCGAGCACAATGTAGTGCTGTGTACTCGTATAACATCTTAACCTGCGGCTCGTTATGGGCAAGCATATCACTTACAGGCAGGTAAAGATTAACCGATTTTTATTTAGACTCTAAGTCAAGGTAATTCATATAACAATTTCTATATATAAAAACAAGCTGTAGTAAGACTAAAGTAATGTTTACTGTAGAGGTCTGTAGTATCAACTGTACTGCAGTGACCCTTCCTATTGCGTTGGCTATTACATCAATGTCCCACTTGCAGGCCGGCGGTCGCAAAACACAGCGTTTACGCAACGGTCTGACTGCCGGTGACCTGGATTCAGTTCACGCTAATCGTGGCCTTGAAACCGCTAATTCGTGTTTGACGTTTTGCAAATAGAAACGTCTTTAGTCTGTCGTGTCAAGGATGATGATACAATGATGACATGACTAACCATTCACGGAAGATGAACGGAGGCACAATTTTGTTTGAAATATTAACTATTGATTTACTCAAGCCTTGACTGACAATTAGTTTATTAAAAAAAAATTGGAAAGAACTTAATATTACTGGTATTTGGACAGAATGACTCTCCTTTTTATACAAATCAAACCTACCATATGACGACGTAATATCAGTGTTGAATTGAAAAATGATCGACTTTTCAAATGCATGTAATTTAAGTAGTCAAATATTACCTGAACACTTCAGTCCAGTCCAGCTGATGCCTGGGCAGTGCCCGGGCGCGTGTTGCATAATGTGAGCAAATCCGATCGAAGACACAAGCTTTGGTGCCGAATTCAGCAACAATATACTTCTCAACTTCTTGCGCGTCCAATGGTTCATTTGCCTGACCGGTGTAGATAAGTTCGCGTCGTGTTCTAGACCTGTATGTACCTATAAAGACAAAAGTATAACAACTATAAAATAATATAACAACACATATATATGGTCTACAAACACGAGAGGTTTAGGAATATTTCTTTCTCATATACTCTTCATCATCATAATGAGGTGCCTCCTTCAAACTGAAGTTTGGAGGTCAAATGGAGGAAGCTATTTCGATCTTCAGCTATTCTTTTTATATATCCCTTACAATTTCTTTTTAAGAAACAATAAAATAACTTGTACTTAATCAATCCACAAAACATATTTTTCGCTTAAAAATAACTGCAAAGGGTTGAAACATTTTAAAAATGGGTTTTACGTACTAAATATCTCAACTGTGTTTAAACGCTAACCACTATTTCAATTTTGGGTATCTTGCGTATAAATATGTTAATCCTAAAATATAATAAACATTTTAATAACTCCTAATATTCCTACTGCTGAGGCATCCTTTCACAGAGAATTGAGAATATTTATCCATTACTTTGTGCGAATTTCAGATTTGTAGATCTCTGCTGACTTACGACTTATAAAATAAGACTAAAGTCCCACAAAAATCTCAATTAATGTATGATAATAACAATTTAGGGACAAAAAGAATAATAATGAAACATAGATGCTAAATAACTTATCAAAGCTTTTTTGATTCATGTACCGCATCAGGGCATGACTGGATATATGCTATGCGTTATAAACGATACAGCATCGTACAGCTTATCATAATATATAAGATGAAGACAAAGGACGTATTGATAGATGAAATAATTTGGGGTAATTCAAGGGAGTGGGACCATTAACTGAGGAATTTTTCCTCTTTGCACTGGAGTCCCAACTATTTTGCGTAACTCCGTACTATCGTATATTGTTAGGTATAGCCTGTGCGAATATTACTGCGTATACAATACTCTCTTAGAGCAAACAAAGTATCTTCAAATTAAGTTCTCTTTACAACTACATCTAAAGCTTTACTACTATTGATTTTGAATGGAGTATTATTCCATAAAAAAGCCTCTGCAATAAAAGTCTTTTTCGTAATTTTAAGGTTGACGATTACAAGCGCACAAACAACATTACAAAAGATTTTGTATTTAAAAATTTATAAAGCATGGCGTTTTTATAGGGAAGGGGCTTTCAATTTTTATGTAAATAGGTTAACTACTTCAAACGTGAGACGATCACATTCATTCTCAATTTAAGTAAAAGTACGGTAAGAAACATTACTGACATGGGATAAATTTACTTCTTTTCTATTTTATAACTTAACGATGAAACCTTTTAGTCCATTTATTTTGATAACGATAAAATAATTTATCACTTTCAATTACAGTTTCATCTTTCTAAATACAATGAGATCAGGACATGAATTTTCACTTAAATATAGACTTATTAATAAATATAATAATCACAACCTGCACTTAGCAAGCGTAGTGACTCTTTCCTTAAGGCCCCGACTCCCAACAGTAGGAAAACATCCTAATTAGTATTAAATTGTAACAACTTATTCCTATATTCCCAACTTCTCTTTAGATAGAAGTTGTACCAAGTGATGCTGTAATGGCATTCGTTACCGCTATGGATATTGCAAAACTATTTACATTACATGAAAATGCATTCATTACACTCCAGTTGCATGAAAACGGTGCAATAAATCGGTTTGCTGTCATGGCGAATATGTGAAACGTTACAGATTCATTGAACACGTTATATTTACAAATGAAACGGTTTATAACATCATATATACTAAAAAGTTTTAATTAACAAGTCTTTAATAAGATAGCATAAGTTTTGACGGTAAATCTAAAATTAAGCATACCATAATATAGAGTTAAATTTCCTAACTAACAGCATATTATAAGAGGAGGTATCACTTAGCGTTAAATGAACTTGTTATTAAATTCATCTATTAAAGGAAATACTACTCACCAGGACTTAAAGAGTACGCGAGTTTTTTTAAGAAATTTGTAAATCTCACACTGCCAACTATCGCCGGGAATCCAACCAACTGTACAGGAAGTTCAAAATTCGTTTGTTGTCCGCAACAAGTTAAAAAATTAAGTAGTAAGACCGAGAGAAATAAGAAGTTTAACATACGACCGAACTCCATTTTGAACAATCTCACTATAACAATAGAACTAAACAATACTGTAACAATCCAACAGTCAAATAGTACCCAGTTTCACAACATCACTGCCAGACCATCATTGTTACTCATAAATATTCAAAAGCATTTTGTAATTATTGTATAACCCATACATCATTTTTTTTTTTTTATAATAAAGTACTAGGATATAATGGACTAGGAAAGTATATGAATTTATAATAAAGTACTAGGTATATAATGAGTTATTTTAAATTTGATCAATTCTTAATTGTAATGGTAACACTGTGCACAATAATTTCGGGTTTTATTCGATATTTACACTCGTGTGTCGCTGCGAAGTTTGTACCGTTATGTGGTTCCGTCGAACACTGAATATACTCTCGTTGATCAATCTAACTCTTATGTCACTGTGTACAATGTTGAGGAAGTGACTGTGGGTTCGAAACTAGGCCGGTACTCTTAAATAATTACAACACACAATCTTTTTTACAATAATTTTTAAATGTCAAAATTTTATAGAAGTCTTAAAATCTGCGTGTTAATGACAAAATATTTTGTCTTTGCAGATTTCCGTTTATATTCATATTTATAAATTTTTATTAAGATATGTGTGAAACGACTTTCGATCTGGATAGAATTAAAAAAATTGTTAAGCTAGTGAAGTATTTGTTCCATAAAAATAACGATTAGTATATAATACATAAATGTACTACCTTAACGTATTCGATGTATCTATTCAAAGTATATATAAGTTATCTCGAAAAATTTTTGTGTACGTTGAGCTAAAATTTCTCGAAATCGTTTCGTCATTTTTGAGACTCAAAAGTCATTTTGATCGTAAATTGAATTGTATTTGTATCTTAACACCACTCCCTCCTTAATATTATTAAGAAATAATCGAAACTGCTCCTATTTAACGAGAGAGGCAGAAGCTGTGATGTTGACTATTTGAACAGTCTATAATGTAGACTGATCACCGATTAAACATTCAAAAAAGACACATTGTTTTTCGAAGCCCTGACACAAACACTAATCGTAAAACTTGGAAGTAGCTATTAGTAAGGACAAACCACCAAGTTAACGTCACGTCAATTCACATGTGTCACGTGTCTATATATATATATAT
>DWLS01007908.1:0-10332 GCA_018246255.1 Pachliopta kotzebuea | reverse complement strand
CACAGCACCAAATAGTGCTCGTCAATTTGAGAGTGTAAGTCTCGTTACCCCAGTAATTTCACTAACTACATACACTATTGGAGAAGGCCTATGTGTATTGACGTCTATCGTCTGATAGTTGTAATTTCGTCACAACAATCACAGCTGGTACATCTTGTATAAATCGTCCACAGAGTGTGCGGGTACGTTTTTAATAATAACCTACGGAGGTTTAATAATAGGTTCATGGATTCAGGTGTTTTTTTTCAATCGAAATGCTTTGCTTTAGCGGAAGGGGGTGAAGGTGGAGGGGGGAACCGGTACAAGAGACTGAGCGCGATGGCTCATGCGGAGCGTCAAGAGGCCAACGACTCACTATGTGACCAGCAGGTGTTCACTTATTGTCTCAGAGGTATAGTTCCACTGTTTTCTGGTTCGTGTATACAGTACATTACAAACTTTAATAAACATTTATTCCCTATACATCTTTACTTCAACCAGATTTCACTGGTGGTAGGTCTCTGTCGCTATAGACCGTCTAGGTAGGTACCACCGCAGCTCCTATTTCTACCGACAAATAGTAATGCGTGAAGAAGAAAATACTGGGGTAATGAGATTTAGCAACTTACGTCGCAAGACGTTGAGCGTAATGTGGTGCTGTATATACCATCTTAAAAAGTACCAAGCAGTTGTGAGCAAGCAAATCGCTTATCATTAGTTTTTTAGAGGACGTCTTCCAAATATATCTTGCCTTCTGATCCACGGTAATGGAATCCCTTTACAGAATTTAACCGCGGTCTATCTAACGCTGAGCTGGGCTAGCCCATCCCGGAGACTGATTTACGCAGTCCTCAGCTCCTGCGCGTATACCATATAGTAGTCGAAGACCACGTCTAACCATTGTCCTCCTATAGAAATCATGATAGCCTATTGGTTTGAACGCCAGCCTCCCACTCCGTAGCTATCAGGTTCGAATCCGGCCTGGACCAATGAGTTATTCCATTCACGAGCAGTTAGTATAACAACTAATATCACTTGCTTTAAGCTTAAAGACACTAGTACACAGCTATGTCTGAAATCGCGTGGCTGTAAAAAAAAGCTGTTGCGTGTACTCGATCGTCGAGGACGAACTCAGAAGAGCTTATGTATGAGCAATATATATATATATATATAAACATATAAATATATTATATAAAAATACTTTATCCGACTATAGTCTAAGGAAAAAAATAACAAAAAATGTACTGAGGCGTAAGAGAATAAAATTGCAATTAACGTAAATGCACACAACATTCTTCGTTAACGAGCTAAAAATTGTTGGTTGTAATAGCTTAAAAAACAAGCAATTAACAAGAGTACTATCTGCAATTTTTTTTACACAATTTTGTTCCAATATTGTTAAAAGAATTTAAGTGATATAAGTTACAATTTTTTTTTTATTTGATCACACGATGAGATGAGCAAGGCGTTCACCTGACGGTACATGATACGCATACCCATAACTTGTCGCTGGATAATATTTATTATATACAGTACCACATTGCGCACGTTGCCTTAAGACATGAGATATTATCTCGTTACTCCAGTAATTTCTCTAGTTTCCCTTTAAACAGCAACTTAGTAATATTCCCACAGTACTGTGTGTCGGCTGCAGACGGAGATGCAGAAGAGACAGTCTCCGGAACAGAGACTTACCACCTGTGAAAATTGTTCATTTGTAACCTATTTATATGAATCGGAAGAGTGAAATTAAGGAAAGGAAATAGAGCTTCGCCAAGAATATCATTAGTGACCTAGGCATTTCCTGCAACCTTCATCAGATCATCAGTGCTTCCTATTGGGACCATAGACAGTTCAAAGTGCCCCCTCACAATACACTAAGGGCAATCTGAACCAATATAACCTTTTTTTTCTTGGGGGAAATCATCGAAAAGATACTCTGCCTTCTGTGAGGAAGTCAAGGTTATGTGGAGATTTTTACTCTCTAAAACCGCCACGATGGTCGTCCTCAGCGTTCGGAGAGGTCACGGAATCTGTCTTATTTTAAATTGATGTTATATGTATTTCTCTTTGTTTATATTTTCTTTGTCTTTAACATTCAGCAGACGTCTATTGGTCATAAGCTTCGTCAATCTGCAAGCGAATAGTCCTTCCCTTCCATCCAGCTTCTTCTCCCGACCTTCACCAGATCGTCGATCCACATTACTTTTATATTAATGCCACTTTTTGTTATAATCTCATTTATGCATACTAAGTGATAAATAAAAAAACAAAGTTTGCAACAAGTTACCGCCAGCGGCTGACATCAGTTGACGTCATCATCGTGCGCACAATGCGAAGTTTGCTGTAAACATTTAAGTTTAACTTTACACGGCTCGTGGTTGAGATAAAGCAAGTTTAAGTAAACTGCGTGATTCATTTAAAGACTGTTATCTTTTTCAAAACGAAGCGCATTTCCTTACAAAAGTTACCTTCTTTTATATCTTGGTGTGTCAATCGTATGAAGCGCGACGACGATGGTAAGTTACTCTATTATAGTTTCTAATTTTTGGTATAACTACTGCTCAGTTCAGAACACTAACAAGAGCATTTTTACAATATATATTCCATTATAGAATATACGATTAGCCAGGAGGCAGATTGTCCACTTCTAATAGCAACCCTGACGTTGACTACGATCTTCGAATATGAGGGAACGATGACAGAGAGAGTATACAAAACATTTGCCTATAGACTCGATGTTATTCTATGATAAAAAGCCAAAATTAACACTACTATTGAAAAATAATAAGCTCGTTATTAATATTAAAAATCTAACCTTTCCATCATACACGAAAATATATAGAAAGTAGAAGAGAGATATTAAGCAAGACTATTGGCAAAAGGAAGATGTTTGTAACCGTACCTAATGTGTTTCGACCAAAGCTTTTAAATCTATTAAAACCTTTCCAAATATATAATGCTATTTAAATTTATCCTTCCAAGTTCTTTTTGTACAATATTACACACCTTTTTTTCAAACATGGAAGACTCGTGTATAATTTATTTCATGTAAATAAACCTGATAAATGTATCCAGACACACACTTTAATTAATTTCAAGTAGTAAGCATGACTCAACCATCGTTTGGAAGGTTGTGCAGATAAGGACTGTTGCCGGTTATATTTTAGTGCCTGGTATCATCGACATTTTTATACAGTACAAAGAAACACGAGGCCGATGTTTACTCGGGAAACCAAAGACATGCCAAAAATTAAGAGGTCCGTGAGACGTTGTATTGCATCGTTATTCTAGTTAGATTAAGACTAAGGTAGCTTTTCCCTGTTACAGGTGGTGATTAAAAAGATCTTTGAGTTGACAGATTTTTACAGTAAAGGCTCTCAATCGTACTAAGCGAGCTTAAGGAGGATGATAATTACGGAATAATCGTCAGAAGAGAGGCCGAAAAAGAAGGCTAAACTGTTTAGTTTAGAGAACGAAGAGCAAGTGAGAACCAGTACGGTCTTTGTGAAATCCCAAGATCCCAAGCAATGCACTAAAAATGATTACCTTGGATGTTTTTAATGACCTACCACCTACCTATGTTATGATTTTATTATTAGTTCGATCCCGTAGATGTATTGGACTTTTATTTATCATCATTTCTCTATTTTACCTTTTCGTATCACCTTTTCTATCTTCTTACTTAAGAAACGCCAGCTTTGATGACGACGTTTTTTGAAATATATGTAAATGTTTATGTCAAACCTTACAAGGAATCTTCGAGAAGGTGAATGGTATTTGTTTCTTTTTGTGTTAGTGTGTCAGTTTTGCATTGCGTCACCCACACGAATAGACGATGTAAATATTCTAAAACAAGTATTTTTTTTTATAAAAAACCTAGTTTTTAAATGTCAAAGGTACTGATTTATATATTGTATTAAACTGATTGATTTCGTTGTGAGTTTTACCCAAATCCTATGTATTACATTTTTTTATTGTAGATAAGTGCTAGTCTATACTGTAATGTCTTTTGGTATATAGAAGATAACGTTCAGTGAGTAGTTATAAAGCACCAAATTTCACTTTAAAACATTTTTCTCTTTATTTAATCACACTTTATCACAATAAACAAAAAAACTAAACATTTTTAGAAAGCGATTATATGTGTGAGTTGTTCAACTTATACACCTGCCTACGACAATGTGGCGGTAGTATATATGCTGCGGCAAATTGCAGTCGTCGCTTTGCTATAAGATGCAGTCTAGTTATCCCAATAATTTCACTAGCTACAACGACTTTCTGAACCGGAACAATGTACACTGTAATACTCCAAATATTACTATGAACACTGGAATATTTGGAGTCTGAAATAGGAATTCTCTAAACTGTCCCCGATCGCCGAGACTCGCATATAAGCTATAAAGTTATCTGTGGATATGTGGAAAATGGCTTTTTATTATCAATACTAAAACCAAGCCATGAACATATGTTAGTGAAAAATAAAATGTTATTTAAAAAGAAATCGGAATCGCATCGCCCGCCTAATTGCGTCGTAATGGCGCCCGTACGACTAACGAGCTACAGATAAAAGTGCGAAAGGAACGATATAGTTAATCGCGTGCGCAATTACCTAATTATGGCAACAAATCGTCCAAGTTGGAAATACCGAGAAGACATAATGTACTGGCAAAAGGTGTCCTCGTTATAGTTCTGTACGGAGCGAAAAATTTAGATTGTGAAGGAAGCTGGTTGTACGGATACCGAAATGTATTCAGGAACTCACCATTCTAACACAAATAAAAATTTCTGCCAACCATCTGTCTTCGGCGAATAGTTATATTTTTTAGCCACAGCAGCCAAAAATAATAATTTGGAAAGGCTTGTAGAGAACCTCAAGAAGCTGGAGCGACCAAGTCCTATAGGCTATAGATACAATTGTAAAGCTTAAAGCAGAGAATAGAAAGAGGTGGTCTTACCTCAATGACGGCTTTACTAATAATACTATAAAAATTCGATGTAAGGGGACCCACGCAATAATTCACGGGGGATCAAAGCCAACCTCATCTTCCATGGTGCATACAGCCAATGAACAAACGGGGCTCTGGCTTACCACCAATCCGCATTGGACTAACGTAATGGGAGACGGTCCAAATCCGCCCACTATTGAGGGAATACTATGTCCAGCAGTGGACGCTGATAATGAAAGATTCAATCCACAAAAGGATGAGAGTATTAGTTACATTTGTGGATCGAATTTTCAATAATGAGATACAGTAGTAAAGACTACATTAATTAACAGTTGGAGGCTTTATTATATATTATTAA
Source organism: Pachliopta kotzebuea (assembly GCA_018246255.1). NCBI lineage: Eukaryota > Metazoa > Arthropoda > Insecta > Lepidoptera > Papilionidae > Pachliopta > Pachliopta kotzebuea. The sequence continues at coordinate 5,046 of DWLS01007908.1, read as the reverse complement.
ATTAGTATAAAGATCAACCAAAGGAGTATTAGTAGTTTGTGGATCGAATTTGCAATAACAAGTGGCAGTAGTAAGGACTATTGCATTAACCAATGTACCAACCGAGCCGGTAGTGTGGTTATCGATAAACAAACACTAAACATTTGCATTTCCATTTTCTTGCAATTATCATTTGCATGTCTTCAGCTTCCCCATATGTCACACGGTCTATTAGTGCATCGCTAACTCGAAGTTCGTGACGATGGCAGAATGATGAAAATGTTTTCCATTAACAGAATAAATTGAGATGTAAATGCTACGACCGATTGTAAATATACACGTAATAACCCAACCGGCAACATTAAATGTTATTTGTCCTCATACATAAAGTATAGAATAAAGGCATCGTACTGCGGACCTCCTTTATGTTATTCAATTCTATAACGACAAACAGGATGTCTGCCTGTTAGTAAATAATGTGTTTACCTTTAAGTAAATAGCGATAGTATCGCATTAACATTGCACTACTATTTTCATCATGATTTTAAATCAACTAGTCGATGAGACGAGCAAGGCGTTCATCAGATGGTAATAAAGCTAAGTAAGCTCTTGCTTGTAACGAGGCGCTGGTTAAGATACTCATCACCTCATTGCGCTCTTCGCCTCGAGACGAAAGATGTTAAGTTTCGTTACACAGGTAATTTTACTTTCTAGGTAACTTCACTAGCTTAAAGCGCCCTTCAAACCGTGACTCAATAACGTTTTCACATTACTCTATTTCGAATGCAATAAGAGCTGCGATGGTATTTACCTGGATAATTTCAAGCAATAAATACATACCACCAGTAAAAACTTGTAACACAGCTGTCCTTTTTTGGGTGTGATTCTTTTTTTACTAACTTCTTCGTTAAACCGAAACAAACTGGTTGTGGAGATATTCTAACCTATCTCGCACATGGAGTAATAAAACAATCGTACAAAGGATTTGTTTCCACAAAACCAATTAATCCTGCTCTACGCTAAATATGTTTCTGATTTATTTTTATATGACAAAAGTGGCAACAGGCGTACAGCTTGTCTAATGGTAAGCCATTTACTGCAGCCTATAGACTCCTACAACACCTTTGAAACTTTGATGATGCCGAACTCTTATAGTCGTCTTAATTTGAAAACCTTAGATAAATTCTAATAAAGTATTTCCTTCTTACTTATTCCCTAGAAAAAATCTATTGTAATTCTTACATCTATACATCTCTACATTTTACTACATTACAGACCGTTACAGAACATAACTCAGAATTTTTATTTTCTTTGTTAGGATTTACTCTTCTGTACTAATGATACAGTGTTATTATGGTAATTATTTTTCAGAATAAATATATAAAAAGCAGTCTGTCGTAGCAACTTTAAAATTGTTTTGAAATCTCTGTAGTCTAAATAAAAACAGAAAAAGAGCAGTCATAAGATTTTAGAATATTTTTTTTATGATTTTTGAGCTGACATTCAAATTAAAAAAATCAACGTAATCGGTAATTGAAACTGAAGTGACTTTCGATAAACAAAGCATAGTAGAAAATAAAAACTAACATCATCTGAACTAACAAACACTTGCTCATCTAAACTTCTAATTACTATTTTAAGATCTAAAGGTGGCAGGTGAACCGTTTTTGTGTTGCTTACGGCGTCCATTTCGAGTTAAGTACATCGTTAAATCTAGTCAAATAATGATGACCTAACTAAACTGGCAGATATAGAGCTGGCGGTAGAAGTAATTTTGCGATATATATTCGTAACACAGACAAACATTACGAAAATTTATATGTTTATCCTTTAATCTAAGCTACCGATCTGATTGATACAGAGATGGGAGAAAACCATGATCAACAAACAGTGAGTTTTATTACTTGTAGTTTTTATTATATATGGATAATAAATCTTATTATATTTTAAAGCTAATATTTTATAAGCTTTTCTCTAATTCTTTAATGAAGACTCTCATGTAGGCTCTTGGTTATGAGTATGATGTAAGGGATATTATGGTACAACCATTAGGCACAGCCGTTTTGCTATTGCACAATGCTGGTGTTGCCACGTCACAAATTCCAAAGCCCTATTAATTCGATATGCGTGCGGTTGTCGAGCGACTTAAGGGGCTTCCCTGCCCGACGAAGGTGGAAGCCATGACGGATTTAACCGTCCTATCCTATTTCCACTAAGTTCTTTTATCACCAGTTGATGCTATAATAAAATTTGTTATAAGCATTAAACCTAATTTAGGCAAATCAAAACTTACATCGTAGACCAGAGCCAGATGTTGGATGTTCAATTTATGTATCTATACACTCTTGAACACGTACAACTCGAAAATTGCAAAGTATGAAGGTTTTTAAAATAACAAATCAAAATTCAAATGCATAGTCATCTACCCGATCTAATATTGGATTCAAATATTCTAGAAATCCAATTTACCATAGAATAAAATTATTTATACGGTTTAGGAGAAATTGGTTTAGACAACGATATAACTCATGTATAAGTAAGAAAATAAATAATAATAATAATAACGTAATTCATAAATATTGAATAAAATAAATGATATTTGAAATTAATAGCTACAAAAGTGGCAACAAATCCTTAAATTTTTTAAAAAGGTTCTTTATTAACAATCATTTTATACTGTTGAAAGCAGACAATGTGATGTAACTAACCTATAACAACATAAGCATCTATAGATATATGGATAATAGTGCCTACACAGGTCACCGCACAATGACAAAGCATCACCATTCGTTGTCCAACTTGCTAACATGGAAATGTAACGGTAAGTCTGCACAATTGAACAACAAGCTTTGCTCCGTTATATTTAACTGCGATATACAGTAAGAGTTGAATAATATTCTTTAACTTTATAACAATTGTTTACATTGTCTACTAACCTTTGAAGCGGAAAGAAAGAAATAGAAATTTAAATAAATGTAAAGTAGTCAAAATGTACGGATGCGGCGAAATTTGAATGGCAATGCATGAAGGAAGAAATGCAGAATACAAAATGAAAAAATTGGAATGAAAGAAGAGTAAGGAAAGTAGGGAAAACGAAATGAGAAAAGAAAAATAGAGTATAATAAAAAAGAGGAAACATGCCCCTTACCAAAAACACGAAGAGGGAACGTAATATAAAAAAAGAAATGAAAGAGACTCTTGAAGAGGCTCTAGCTTTGATGTGGAAGAGGGATCCCTAGTTTTGGTCCGGTATCCATGATAAATAAATAAGAATACGGCTGGCCTAAAGAGCAGAGTTGAACCGCTGATTGATGGCTACTCTTGGTGTGTCTAAGGAGTCTGTTTAAAAATAAAACAAGAATACTTAATTTAATAATAAATTTCACTACTGAAATATAAAAAATGCGGGTATTGTCCGTACATTACAGTTATGACAATTAAAATTCAAGACAATATGGTGACTCTATTGTAAAGTGGTTGTGGCGGATTGCCAAGTAAAAAAATAGTAAAAAAAAATAATTAATGTTCATGTTTTGTCATGAACTTCACTCGTTCCTAAGGGAATGGTTGGAAAGAGGGGGGAAGGTTAGTATGCTTTCGCATTAACCAACTTTAGCAGCGTTTTTTTAAGAAAGGACATGCCGAAGAGATTTCAAAAATATTGAAGAACAAAAATCTTTGTATTGGAGGCAGCTTATTGATAAAATATTATGAGTAAGACTTTTGGTTAATATGCTTAATTTTCAATCGAACAAAAAATTATACCTCTGACGATTATGTCATCGAACCACCTTTTTCTGATAGTGTATCGATTTGCATGCGAGTGGTATCTCGGCGGCGTACGTCGACCTACTTGCGATACAGCGGACCCCGAACCGGAGTCAGCAGTGGGCATTTATAATTAACAAACAAAACATTAGTAGAACAATTAATTCTATTCACGAACACAGATCGAACGATCTCGGTTTAATTTCGTATACAATTCATTTATGGGCGCGTTAATTTTAATGAATCTTTGTGGGGTCGCTCAAGGTAACGCTCTTGGCCCCGTTATTATTGCATTCATGTATTTAATTTGGAATCAATCGAGCAATTGCGAACTTAAAAAAGAATTATTTCAATTTCAACATTTTTTAAGTACTCCGGATAAAACGCAAAAATTTTGACTTTTGTAACTTTTAGGTTTAATTCGTTCTAACAAATTTAATAACAAAAAAGTGGTATTGATAGAAAATATTAATATGAGAATGAATACATATAAAATTAATTTATCATTGCTTATGAAACCGTTGTTGAAAAAAAAATTAATAACTGTATAATTCAGGTACGAGCGAACCGAAGCATGAGGCGGGGTCCACGAGGAGTTACATTAGTCGGTAAATAAAGTGCGCGTGCGTAGATAGACGGGTAATCGAGGTCACAAATATCTTGCTATTAGTCACAATACTTACTCACAACAAACTCAAATTACAACAAAGAGAATTTAAAAAAAAAGTTTCGTCGGAAATTAGCAAGTAAACTCCTCGTCAATGAGAACACACATTCTGTCCATCATATTCTGTATCATTGTCTTTTAAGTTTTGACGGCTATGATGTCGTTGATCTAGTATTCTGTTTGAAATCTAACCCATTTGTACATTTTCGAAAATCATTATAATATATTTATTTATTCAAAAACAGACAACTTACATTACACATGTTAGTCATAGAAAAACAACTTAAGTCTTTGTTATTACTTAATGTTCAAGTCGTAAATATGTCAGAAATTAATCTTTTAGTCAAAAAACTTATTCATATAATAGATATGTTGTTTTAGCAGCTTGTACAAACATTTCGATTGATTTATTCTTAAACATAACATAGCTAGATAAAGCATCAGTTTAGCGTGTTGCCCGCTACTGTGTCCGTGGAACTAATCAGACCAAGCGAGCAGCCCCGAACTTAGATGAACTCCACCAGTTCGATAACCTATACAGCCAGGGTCAAGTACGTGAATTGGCCATGACGTTCAGTCCAAAGGATGGATCTAACATGCTTAATACATACAAATGCTTTCATTGCCACGGT
>DWLS01007907.1:0-10333 GCA_018246255.1 Pachliopta kotzebuea | reverse complement strand
GGAGCGGGAAGCGCGTTCCGAGGTCTGCGCTTTAGGACGGAGGCGTTGGGGTTCGGGATGTAATCCGCTGTTTGGACTTTTGTGAAGTAATTTAAACACTAACATAATATGAGATTATAACGTTGTTAAAATTTATTGTATAAGAGCTTACTTCAGAAGTCATAAATAAGTAATAACTTTAATTTATTACAATGTTTTGTATCATTGCTTTATAGATATCTTTTTCAATATAAATAAATGCTTCCAAATTACAGATGAATAGTTACTGATGATTGGCTTTTTCAGGCTCATCCAGAACTATATCTCTTTAAAAAAATATCTAGAATATGATTATCATTAACTTGATATTGTATTATATTCTAGAAGGTGTAAACGAGTAAGATAGGCCATTACTTGCTGCAAATAAATTTTCGATGCCTCCTAACTCGTACATTAAAATGTGAGAGGGATTATTAACATGAGCAGAATGAAGAAATACACAAGGATAATCAAACACCTGAGAATTTATGCACGCAGCCTTGACAGGGTGGGACAAAAACTGGTATGATACGTAACATACCATACAAAAAATCCCCGTTTTAATACTGCTGTTGATAATGTTGAGAGGTTTGCATAGCATTATTAATTATAAACGTATCAATAGAACAGAATATGATATAGTCCCTCTTAAAACCTCACAATAATAACAAGTGCTATCAAACTGTTTACCGAATAATATTTTCATTACACTTTTTACTGTGAAAAAAAAATTTATTACTTCATATAAGTATTTATTAAAAAGGTGTAAGGGGTCCCACACAACAACTCACGGAACCCAAGCTAACCGCACCTGCTCTTGGTTACACCCTGCCAATGAACAAATGAGGCTTAGGTTCGTGACGAACCGGTCATCCGTCCAGCGTGGTGAGAGACGACCAAAATCCCACCACTATTTGGGGAGGCCTATGGCCAGCTGTTGACGTGTATCGGCTGATGATGGTGATTATCTTATAATATTTCAAATGAAATTACGTTTAGAATACATATGGTATATATCACCGTAATCATCTAAACGGAATAACTAATCTTAATAATTCTCAAACGAACGCCTCTCACAGAGTTACGGTCTATTGTTATCGTTAAAAAAGTACCTTTGACATTCTACCAGGCGCCGCATCTTAATGGAATGAATATATCATAATTACGAGCAACCATTGTTGATAGCCTGCTCATCTTGTTAACTAATGCCACGTCTACGGAGCATTGTAAATTCTGCCCTATTACTTTGTAACAAGCTGCAAGAAGCGAGTATACCGTATGTAACATTACGAAATGAAAACGTATCAGTATTGCATTAAAGTTTAAACTTGCAAAACAAGCATAGGATGTCATCAATCAAGAAAATGAACGGTTTCCACATCCAGGCTTTGTCACGGATACGTGTAGTGGATGCCCGAAACGAAGATATTGGTTGGCTCCACTTGTATCATATCTCAGGATATTTCGAAGTGACCTAAACCTGTTGGGAAAATTTTAATGTTATTTTAAGCCAGTGAATTATCATCTATTTGACAGGTATATTATTATCAGCATCATTGGGCAATAGATGCCCACTGCTGGACATAGGCTTTCGCCAATAGTGAGATTTGGGCCATTTCCCCTTTATTAAATATAGATTCACTATTTATTGTAATTAAGTCCCTGAATGTTTAGTTTGTACATTCCTCGCTACAGCCTGACAATTTCTTTAGAATTTCAGAAGAAGGTGGTTCTAAATACCAGACGACTGAAGGTTATTGATGCTGCCTCCATGCCCTGCTGCCGTGATGGTTAAACGTCAAACTAGCGTAATCGAAACCGATATAATGTTGCAAAGAAGAAAACAGCTATTCACAAAAATAAATAAAACGGTTGCTCTAGTGACCTCATTTATTTGGAATATGTTCATTCATAGCAATAAAAACATTTATAGCCAACATAAATTCTTCACATTTTAATATACTCTCACTTGATATGTTTTGAAATAAAAAAAATTATAACGATGTTAAACTTTAAATTCGTATGAATTAACAGATCCAGTTGACGTTGAGTGGAAAGTAATAATGTTTTGTGTAAATATAAGGAGGTGGGCGTGCGACGGTGGGCAGTGGGCCCGCCGCGGTGTTTACATTGAATAACTAGTTCGGTCCGGCCCGTCCGCTGGCATGGACCGACTCACTGTTGCGCCAAATTACTTTCCATTCAACGTTCGGAAAATGTCCTCTTGACCGATTTTCACTGTAACAGCGCATAACGCCGCCGGAAGTTCAGCGATAGTTTACCGCGCCGGATACAATATGAACTTGATATAACAATCACTCATACATACGTACTACCAGAAGTTTGATTAAATTTAGTGAGAACACACCTATATTCACACTATTCATTTTAATTTACCGTTAAATAGAAAATACTATAACAAATTAAAATTCATAATGTTACTAAATATATTTCTACTAAAAACAATAATACGAACAATAATTATTCACAAATGTTGTGTAGAGAGCAAAATATACTATCATCTGATAAATGAATATAGAGTATAAACACCTAATACCTAATTGTGTATCGTGAGCTCAATGGTACAATTAACCAAACGTCAGGGATAATTGACAGATCTAAAATAACGAAATAGAGCTGCTTGTGTACGGGCGAGATGGACGGCATCACTCCAAAGGTCTTTTCCTTCTCATGGCCCACGGCGATTACTTCCGCGGCGCCGCGGTATCATGTGTTAAGATGACATTGACATTTCTGCGGGCTTTTTCCTCGGCTTCTCAAAACGTTTTACGTCAATGACATTTGCCACTTCATGCCGAGATACTATATTATTAAATAAACAAGTAAAACAAAAAAGGTTATAATAGATTAATTTTAAGTAACAAAACTTCAAATCCGATAATATTCAAAAGGAATATTCCAGAGTTAAAATGTGTAAATATATTATAAAGAAAATATTGATATATTTTTTGTAATAAACTGATATATATACCTTCTTTAGTTTAACAGCCATATTATAATTAGATGATATGTTTATCTGTCGTTATTCTTGAATGATCGCTTTGATGATCACATCATCATTCAATAATACAATACCGCTGGTTTAACAAGTAGTAATAATGCGCATGTTTTTACCATTTTATTTTTATATAAATTTATCTCGAATACTTCTTTAACATACGGTTGAAATTAAATTGAATAAATTTTCTGAGGATTTTGTTATCTAAAATATACTGAGTAAATTTTCTTTATTGACCATATTTACTACTCGATTAAGAATAATTACATTTCAATGCTTAAGTTGTAATGTAATCTGCGGCGGTAATTTCCCCGTGCAACGCTACCGTCGCCGTCGCAGTCGCACCGTATGCGCCGCGTGATCGCAATTATCGCCCGTATACAAAACATTCTCGTTAAGGCCCATTGTATATTTACTGCACGTTATCCAATCATGCGCCAATGGTCGTGGCATTGAAAGGTAATGCGGTCTTGCGCGATCGACGCCGATCCGGGCCACATACCTCAAAATCGTGTTTTTTTATTACGACACGCATTCGTCTCATTAATCTATTCCGAACCTGGTCCACTTCTGGCGCAATACGAGTAACACTTCCAAATCTGATACGGTTAACGAACTTCTGATAATAGATCATTAAAACATTAATTGGACTAAATACATAAATAGTTTTGATCGAAATTAAAAAAAATATATTTATGTATTTCTTTATATTTGCAATATACAACAATTGCTGTAATGTTACTAAATTACTTTTTTATTACCAAAATTAAAATATTAAATTTTATTTACTAACCTAAAACCATCACTAATGTAATACATGGATAAACGCATTGATTATGAATTCATAAATATTCAAGTATGAGAATGGGAAAGCGAAAGTGTGTAAATGCAAATATCCTGCCATAAAACTCATAGTAAACTACTAACACGCCACGATGAAGTGAGAAAGTATGAAAAATACCAGTTGCCTGGTATTTATTTAAATCACGCGAATGGACGTAAAAAGCGTAGCTATTCCGTTATTTCGCATGGAGATAATATCGGTAGCGTTCGTTTTGTTCGGCTCGGCTGTATCATGCGACTTGGGAACAGGTACCCTGGTGGTTCGTGCTGACGCTCCCCAGTACATCAGTATGAGGAGCCCGTCTGCTGTAACACTGTACATGGGGTTGCGTGATCGCACTCAGTAATATTAAAAATACGCAAGCACGACGAATCTACAACGGTATAAGTGTTGGTGATGCAATTCAATATTTTTATTATTAACCTTAATGTTTCTTCGTTAGATTCTGGAGCCTCACGGCGATAGACTTTTTGGTAACTTACTCGGCGAGTTCGTGCTGTTAACGTTATGGCAATAAACTTATGAAAGTCTAATATTATAAGCGAGCACGCTTTACTATTTTCACTTAACGTTATATGAAGTTGAGAAAAAAATATTAGCTCATTATTGGTAAAGATTAGGTTAGTTAAATATATGAAGCAAACAAATTTCCGTTACATTAGACACATACATCAGTATGGCGGCAGCTCTCACTACACTTTACTAATGTTTTTTTTTATTTTTTTTCCCAGACTTGTGACTTTTCACAACCCATTTTAACACTACGTGTGTTTAATGTACGCTCGATCCTCAACATAAATATACATAAGGATGAAATCTAATCATTACGTCTTCTATCTATATCTTGAAGACCATGCTAAATCATAACCACTATCTAGTAATTTTCGAAAGTTTTCCTATAAAACCTCCCATGAAAAAAATTAAAGTGTAACGTTAAAGGATAAAAAATACACTTAAAGTTTAAAATTCGGATAATACTGGTGTATTTTGTATAAAGATCAACCACATCGTTAACAGTAACGCGTTGATAACGACATCAAAATGTGGAGTGAAGTAAGTCCAGTATAAATCGTTTCGTAAGAACGAATATAATACGCAACGGTGTTGACGTCGGCTCCCAGTACATGTATATTATTTGTCTACTAAACTACCACAAGAGGAACTCGAATGTTTGGATTTGTAAAACGTGTCCCGGGTTCGAATCGGTCACCTTGGCGGCTATCGCTCGTTTGGTTTAATGTGATCCGAGATAGAACGTCGCCGCAGCCTTGCGACACCCGCCGTTTCGACTATCAACCATGTCGAGGAAGAGCGCGAGGCTACTCCGAACAATGTCAACGGAGTTCGGGGCCGCCGCTCCTTTACGGTACGTAATCAGGAATTACGCGTCAAGATACTTGTTTAATGACTTTGGCGCTTTGGCAACTTTAGTTGAATTGTAATTAATATTCATTGTAAAGACATCAATTATGTTTAATAGAGAGTGTCACAAAGTCGTCTAAATTAAGGTCCTCTTGCAGATACATATGGCACAATATTATTAAGTTATCGCATGACACATCAAACTCGAGCAACATACCTTAACAAGCCATTTTCCTTATCACTCATTGTCTTAAGGTGTCATGGAAAGTTGCGCCTGGAAAAGTTTATAATGACTATATTTCTAATAAATGAATGACAACATTGAGTTTACTGCTGGAATTTTTTTAACAAATCATATTTGTTTGTGCTTTTAGCACATCAGACATTTAAACTTTATATTATGTACACGGAAATACGCTTGATATCCTTAACGTCGTACTGAGTTAAGGCCTTCGCATTTAGTTTTTAAATAAAAATATGTTCAGTTGTGTATATACGTAGTTGCGCAAAAAAAAATCAATTAAGAACTCGCCTCCTTTACAATTTCCCACGTCAACTGTTTTAAACTGTACTAAAAAGATATCAGCATTACATGTCCCCGACTACAATGGTAGCAAGAGCGAAATGCACTCACAATGTTTCCAAAGCGGTTAGCTTATCACAGCTGGCTGCGCCGCCGCGACCCACTTCTTGACGCAAACACACTGACACACACACACCCTCAACCACACACCCACACTCCGCCCTTCACGTAGTGGACTATTGAGGAGAAGTGCAGAACGGAAACTGGCCCATCGCTGTGTTTTTATATCAGCAAATTATTAATTTTGGTGAAAATATTTTTTTATTTAACGAGTCGACGTTCATCTCCCAGTAAGTGATATGCCCGCCCGTATCATCGTGGCAGATATTAATATGGTACACTACACCACATTGCGCTCGTCGCCTAGAGACTAAGACTAATAAGTCTCTTTACCCCAGTAACTAACTTGCAGCACCTTTCAAATCGATACACAGTATTATTATTTGGACACTTATGTTTGAATGCAGAAATTGAACCTGTAGCGATACCTATCCAAGACGGTCTACTACCAGTGAAATGAAATAAATTTTTAACAAAAGTAGCAGTTAATTTACATTATGGTTGCCAAAGAGGTGAAGTGGATGTTTGTTACTTGTGCTACATATTACTTCCGATTACAATGAGCATTAAGCTAATTTTGTAATAGGTATAGTAATATGTGACACCCATATGATAATATTAAATAAATCCACTGCTCGATTTTGAATAAAATTGAATCAATAACTTTTCACTTGCCATACAGTTTAACAGTATTAATTAAGCGTGGATAAAGCGAGTGCAGCTGAGGTACTGTATTTTTATCGTCCAACCCGCGGCTATTTACATAAACCGCATTATCGGGAGCCCATCGGGCGGCGCGAATAGAACGACCGCGTTGTATAACCCGATATTAAACGTTTCAGTTTAAATAAATTAAAGCGCTGATTAAAACAATACGTTCTTGAGTACAATGTTCGTTTATGTTTTTACATATCTTACTTAAAAGTTTACAAAGAATATATGTATAAGACACGTATAATTGGTAAACAAGTTTCTTTTTGTTATGTGGAAAAATAATTGTATTTATGTCTACAAAACGACTTAAAGTAAGATATTGCGAATACTGGTATGCGTGAAGTTTAAAAAAGGCTTTGAAGGATTCTCGGCGCCACCACAAGCTTTAATTGCATATTCAAATGCAACCGCACACTATACCCGTCTCGCCCCGCACAAAACCCGCACAAGCCACAAACTCTCGCTAATTCGCTGTGTATCTCACATAATATAATCACTTATTAAACCTAAAACACATGAATTAAAATGAATTGGGGTATTGTAAGAAAAAAATTGGCAAAGTTCCTAAATATAACTTATTAACAAATCTGTCGTTCTATCTACTTGGCTTTAAGTCAATTCTGGAGACTCCAACGATGACACCGCAGAGTTTTTTCTACAGTAAAACAGTTATATTTATTGTGGTTCGAAAGGCGATTTAGTTAAAAAATTATAGACTTTAACGAACGTCTAAAAGTCTTCAATCAAGTGTAAATTTTATGAGCTCCTTTCCTAGTCTCATTTCTACAAATTCTAAAGTGTAAATAAAATGTTTTACACACATAATACCAATTTCGATCAATACACACTGATACGATACCATCGTACGAATCAATCTAAGACCCCGTGGATATTTAAAGCGACAGTTCGCATATTAAACTCACATGAGCGGGATGCATTTACATTGCACATTAGCAGAACAGGTTTTTGTAACGAGCTATTACAACGCTAATTAGTCGGACATGTTACAACTCGAAATAGACGTCAAGTCATTTTTGAGTGTAATGATTGTTGTATTATTTTTTCTATAGAATTCTGATGGTAGGTCTGTTGTCGCAGGACTTCTATATAAACCATCAACACAACAACACGGAATCCAAGACAACCTCGCCTGTTCGTGGTGCACCCTGCTAAACAACAAAGGAGGCTCAAGCTTCTCACCAACCCACATTGGGCCAGCGTTACAAGAAACGGCCCAAATCCCTTCACTATTGGGGGAGATCTAAGTCCAGCAGTAGACGTACAAAGTTCCAGCACCTACGAGGGGACGTTTGGGGACTTATGGCCTAGATGGCCTTAGCACCTATTCCTTCCGCTAAATAGTACATTGCAAATATGATTGAGTTGTGATTTAAAGTATGCTGTTTTTAGAAAATTACAGATATAACGAGATCTAATATGCTACATTTCAAAGTAACTATCATAATGGTGCAGGGTATAATATTCAAGAGAGGCAGTTACACGCAGTCGTTTTTGATGAACTTTTTAGTAGCCTGGTCAGTTTGTTAAATAAATAAAATGACCACATTTTTGCCAGTATTGTACAAATTACCACATAATTTTGGGACATGGATCTCATCTGATAATCTGGCTTGAATTAGTTATTTAATTGCATTTTGTTTTAATATATTTTTGTTATTTTTTGTAACCGTAGGAATAACTCACTTCGAATAGAAAGAGACAGAAGCTGACTTAAATATCTTCTATTGATACTAAAGTGTTAGCAAGTAAAATACATTTTTTTGGAACAACGCACTCCATTGCATAAGATTGAAGAGCATCGATGAGGGATTGCAACACAAAACAGATGACTTTCAGAAAGATCCACGCAATTGACTTGTCATAGTAAAAACTTTAACTACTTATAAATAAGTTGCAACGCTTTATTTTAAAACCTTTCCGCCCACGATACCCACCCACGCAAAACTAATAAACCACTGACGTGTACTATCACTTTGGTGTAGGCGTGATAGAAAAATAATTCAGCTGATACGGTTTGCCATTTCAGATTTGGCGACTATTTTTGGTAACACATTATTTAAGCGCGTGGGACAAAGGTTACAATAATCCCACCGCCATTCTACCTCCGGTCCGTCGTGAAAGGCGACTAAAAAAAAATAATTCTGGTGAAAGTGCAACAGCTTTACTTGTGAATGTTACTAGAATATTGCGCTCGTTAACCAGCGTATAGACCACCCAACTTTGTCGAGTAAAGCAAACCCACTTTTGGGAAAGATTAGACAAAATTATGGCGACATGACGATGTAGACATTAGGACAACAGAGTATGATGACAATGGGTAGCTTTATCTATTTATTTGATTCATTACACACTGCTTTTAAAAAACTTGAAGTTAAGAGCTTATGAAGAAATAATATTCCTATTAAATACAATAAAACTACTAGTTGGTACATAATTTAAAATTTTCTTGACAAATCATCAGAAGAACAGATTCAAACATCAATGAGCGTACATATTTGCAACTTTAACGCAACTATAACGCCGTTCATAATATATTCAAATAAACAACTAAGAAAAAATGCACATTTTTACGAATTTTTACTCAGGTATTCGTTTTTTTATAGAAAAGTGAGTAAACGAGCGAACAGTTGACATGATAGAAAGTGATCACTGACGCCCATGGACAGTCGCAATGCCCGTGGTGTTAGGGCCGCATTGCCGGCCTTAGTTTTATATATTAAAGTTTTATATATATTCGTTTATATTAAAGTAACTAAAACATATTTACTTTTGTAAACAAATCTTTCACATTTACCTCTCAATACAATTTTGCGAATTTTAACTTAGTCTATTACGCTTTGATCAAAGTCAAAGTTTGGTAAGCTAATCTCTCTTGATCGGTATAATTTTTTTCAAATCAAATCATTAAAAAGGGATCACAGAAAATATGGAATATAGATAAGAAGTTGAAAGTTGATGTTTTATGTGTTTTCTAACTAATCGTGACTCAAAAGGTAATTCGTCGTTTTGTCACTTTAATTGCCTATGGCAAAAGATTAAGTCTCATTACCTCAATAATTTTATTAGCTGCTGCTCTATTTTGACGGTTACTGACAAGAGTATTCTAATATCTACCGAAAGAGCCTTTACAAAGTCTTTTCATATAATATCAAAACAAAAACTATAAGAGTGTATTGCTAGTAGACACACGATGTAACCTTCAAATAAATCAATATCAAGAAAATTAAATTATATTGTTTTTCATTGCAAACAACGTATGTATGTAGTAATCTATGTACGAATGGGTAGTTGTATATGCACTGCCGGCACGGTACATTAAAGTGGGTCGTCGTGTCAGGCGGCCGCGATAACTGAACTAATTCGAAAACATCCCAGCCACTGCAAGTGGATCGCAGTTCCCAAATAATAGCAACAGCACGGATACATTTTTATTCAATAGTGGATGTAAGAGATATTCTGGACTAACTGTGAAAAAAAATCTTTGTTTATATTTATATTATATAGTAATTTTATTATTTACCACTTTTTTCGTGTAAAATTTAGACGGTATACAGAAGTATATAAAACTGGGTAAAGATTTATACATAAAAATAAATAGTTCTTGCTTTAAACTGATTAATCGAGAAAACTAAACTTTTAGGACAGCTAAGGAATGGAACAACTTGCCGGCGTCAGTGTTCCCGTCCAATTACGATGTGGGCGTCTTCAAGAA
>DWLS01007906.1:0-10334 GCA_018246255.1 Pachliopta kotzebuea | reverse complement strand
TTTGCTATTATTATATAAAAATTATAAAAAAAAACAAGTATATTATAACCAAACAAGGTCTCCGAAAATATTCCGAGGAATAAAAGAGCATATAAAAAAAAAAAAAAAAAAAATTAGTACTCATGGCATTTCAATTAAAATTTTTTGTGTACTTTATGTACAATAAAAATGTTGTTTTTAATTCTTTTGTGGAGAGCACTATTAATTTTAAATAATAACAATATATATTAGATTGTATGTCAACAGGAATTGCTTATAGGCTTAGTCTTTCACTAAGGTTAGCAGGTAGAAAACTCAAAGTTAAGTACACCTGTACAATTTCATTTCAAGGCAATCTTTGCCATTATTATAAAATAACATTAACATTTACATAAAGTGGTTAAATAAAATTAAATTGTTGTTCTTATGTTACAAATAGACACTTTCATTTACGTATTTAAATCAACTTATCTGAAAAAAGTTGAAAGATTTTTCTTCTAGAGAATTTTTCTATTAAAGAATATTATGTTATTACTATTTGACTTTCCTAGGTATTGCTGAACAAAATATAGTACTTACATTACATTAAATTGTTAATTGCATGTCAAATTACTTTTTAAATTCTTTTCTTGTAATATAGTATTCTTCTTTCTTATATTCTATTCATGCTTAACATAATTAAGAAAAAATTACTTTGTGGTCTGAGTTGTGGCTGGGATGCTGAATGTTCTGTAGAACGGTGTGAGGGTTGAGCGGCGGCCTCCAAAGAAGGAAACTCGGTGCGAAAATGGGGTGACGAAGGTGGTGGCAAAGGCACCCAACCCCCCTGAGCTGTGCCCACAACGGCACTGCTGTTTGTCGCTGTAGTCTAAAAATATGTTATTAAGTTATTATATACACTTTTACTAAACTTATGGCAGACATTTTAACAAGTTAAAAAAGTACTTACTGTAGTTTGAGAAGTGCATGTTGCTGGAGTCGATACTATTGTAGTAATAGCAGAAACAGTGCTGAAATAAAAGATACTTATTATTATATTATGCATTACACTTTATTGCACAAGATTATTATTTAAGACATGTCATTTAGGACAGTTAAAACAACTCCTAAAAAAATGCCTTAGCCATAGATTAGTAGAAAGAGTTAATAATAATTTAGTTTTAATATGTTTCTTACATTATTGACCATTAAACATTTTAAGATTTAAATACACTTAGTCTAACATCTCTATTAACCAATGTGGTAGTGACATTCTAGGTATCATAAAGATATGTTAGTTACTTGGTCAATTTTACATACTTGACAGTAGTATCTTGTCCTGTTTCAGTTTTTAAAGAAGGTAAATTTGCTGGTGGTCGTCGAGCAGAGGGAACTTTTCCAAGAATTTGCATTCCATGTTTACGACTTAGTTGAGATTTAACTGAGGACGGTTCAGAGCTTTCGTTCTGTAAGAAAATAATAGATATCATAGACTTTATTAAAATTAGGAAAGGTTGTTTTATAATTTCAATGAGCATTAGGAAATTAAAATTTTCTTGACCTCATAAAACAAAAATTATACCACTAATAGCTTTAAATGAAAAACTTGTTTATATAGTCAAGCAGTCAGAGTTTTGTAGTAACCATTTGATTTTTGTTATGAATAATTTGCATAAAATTTGGTCTAGTTGGTACAGTGAGATATATATTGCATACAAATAATGCAAGACAAAAAACATATCACAAGGTTTACAATAATTTAAGTCTATAGAATTTAAACTGTAATTAACAAAGGTACAATAAACAAGTTGTTATGGAACTTATCTACAAATTTTTTGTTTTGATAGTTTTGAATAATAATTTGTAACGGTAATGTTATTAATAACAAATATTTTTAATCAATTCATGTAGTTTGAAGAGAAAGTGCTAATCATATTTAAAATTGTTAATAATAAAATTAAGATTTGTAGGTATACTTACCCTATTGGCGCAGTACAAACTATTGATGTCCAACTTCTGATATTTTTGCTTTCCGGACGTCGGCTTGCTCTGCGCCGTAGTTCCTCCGCCGCTCGGCGTCGAGAGTGCAGACATGCTGCGATGTACACACCATCAGGAGATCACCCTCTCACCGACCACCAACTGCAATCAATGCGATTGCTGCTAACACTATAATTTTCACTGCTAGTTACACGAACTTAAAACAGTCACCACAAAGGACTGTCCTTCAAGACGTTTAACGGTATAAATCTATAATGTACGACACTGTTCTACTTAAAAATTAATATACGAATTTCTTGCAATATTCACAATAACACTTTCACAACTTGAATAAAGCGAGAATTCTAGCCCTGCCCTCAGAAATATATTGACGTGTTACATCCGTAGGCTGTACAAACGCTGGATCGATGACTACAGAGTTTTCTAGCACAAAATTACAATTTTTAAACCCGTTATATTCATAGTAAAAACTAAAATAAGAATCAAAATAACGGTACAAACTCAATACAAGTGAATAATAGTAAATAACAAACTAATTTTTATTGTAAATGTAATAACAAAAGCAAAATAAATATGTACCTTGGTCCGTTATACCGATTTATGCAAAATAAAAAAGGTCTAAGCTCAAATGCTAATTTATTAAAAGGAGATTACTTCAGATTTTTTATATATTCTACGCTACCAAAACTTATATCACTTTATTTTAAGATGGCGTCTCCAAAAGACGATCTCCTTCATTCACAATCAATAGCGTGACGTCACAAAGACGCAACAAAGCGCTCTCTATCGAAACATTTTGGCATCAAAAATAAAATGCGCTCAGAAATAATAATCTTTTTTAAAAATTATTATTTTGCTTCAATTAATTGCACAATTTTACTTACCTTTTTTACTTCATTACTAATTTTTAGAGAAGAGATTTTAGGAATTGTAACTGTAAATAATTTTTCTCAGCAATTAATATTTTTTTATTACGAGGCGACGAGATAAGCATTTTCTCTAATTATAATGAATTAACGGTTTTGAATGTTGTTTATTTTATTTAAACAACTGAGTATAAGAAGAATTTTAAAAGTTTATTACCAGAACAAAATATATAAGAAAAATGTAATGTTACGACAATTTTTTCGTGTACGCTTGCGCAAAGGAAACTTGCATCATATTGATGAAGTAAAATTCAGTAGTCGAAGATCAGCGGAGAACATCATAAAACCAGAAGTATTTCAGGAAACCGGCAGCCATGACCGGGAACATAGGAATGGAGCAGTTAATTCCTATTGTTAATAAATTGCAAGATGCCTTTACTCAGTTGGGTGTACATATGCAATTAGATTTGCCACAAATTGCAGTAGTAGGCGGTCAATCTGCTGGTAAAAGTTCTGTGTTAGAAAATTTTGTCGGCAAGTGAGTATAACATAGATAAAGAACATTTTGTTGTTTGCTTTTTAACAATGTACATTTCATTGAGCAAATTTAGTTAATTTTTTATTTGTTCATGTATTCTTAATTTTCATAAAACTTTATTGAATTAAGCTCATATGCTTTTGACCAACAATTTCATTAATTAATATGTTTCAATGATATATTTCGCAAGAAACTATAGTTTTCAATAAGAAAATGTCATTCTTACATATTAATTAAAAATAAATTTACAGTATCATATATTACATAATAGGAATAAAAATCGATATTTACTACAGTAAGAATAAAGTAGTACTACAAAAAATTTAAATGAGCATTAATGAAGTAGTATTACATATCTTGGCCTAAATATAGTGCGCATGTCAAATAGTATTGATCTGTTGTATCTGTCTGTGGATGACCATCTCTTTTTTTATTCTATTGATTAAAATGTCTGATAATAAAAATACATATCTTCGGTTATAATATTTTTATTAATACAATAAAAATAATTTTTTTTTTAAGAATTCAGTTAATTTTTTTTATTTCAAAATAAACGTAAAACATTTATGTAAAATGAAATGCATTTGACCATAACTACCACCCACCTACCACCATATTGAAAAATAAATTAGTTTATCGATGATGTGATGAACAGAGGATGAACAAGTTTTAGTGATTTCGAGGTGATAAAATATTAATGTATCATAGAAAAAATGTCTGGAAATTATGGAATGCAACAGTTAATCCCTATCGTAAACAAACTACAAGATGCATTTGTGCAAATGGGAGTGCACATGTCTTTAGATCTTCCACAAATTGCAGTTGTGGGTGGTCAATCTGCAGGAAAAAGTTCAGTATTAGAAAATTTTGTCGGAAGGTGAGCCTGTAAAATACAAATTTTAGTGATATGATTACGTCACTAAGTTGATTTGGTCAATAGGCTTAGTATGTCTTTCTATTCATACATTCTTTTATTGCTCCTTTTAAATGTAGTTCTATTTCATTGATTTTTATTTGAATTTTCGGTAACTTCTTAATTATAACAATTCTTAAAGGTATACGGCGTGTTAGCTGTTACTTTTAATGTCGATTTTAATTAACTTTGCAAATCTGGAAAATTATCTTAAACCTTTTTTGTACTTTTTAATGCTTTGGTTCAAATAACAAAACATTGACATTAATGAATTGAAGTTAATTAATGTTGACTTAATATTCCTCAAAATATATTATAATAATGTCTTTGTGATTATTAAGTATAAACATTTTTATCTAAAAAAGTATATATAAAATTTGTTAATGATTTTAATGGTTGTGGTTTGGTATAAACTGAAACAAGATATGCCTTTAGAAATTCAGCAATATTATAAACAGTTTAATTTCTGTGGAGTTTGCAATACATAAACTTATTACTTGTTTGAGTTTTAATATCTTCAATTACAATATTTTTTTGTACATACATTAGCAGTACTAAATTTACATTAATTTAATATTCTATATTAAAACATTATTGTAAATAAAGTTACCTTATCAAAACTTCACACTTTTATGACACAGATGAATCATGACTGTCATCAATAAAATTAGTAATAATTTTTTAGTATCAGTTGAATAACATTTATTCTTTTTAATATGTTGTAAATAGTATAAAGATCAATAGGGGTTTACGTAAAAAAATACAATTGCAAATTTATATAGTAAAATATTTTGTTTTCACATTCTATACAATTTCTTAATATTTTTTATGAGATTTTTGCTCCTAAGGGGCATGTTAATCTTACTGTATCCTTTAATATTTCATAATTTATGGCTATCTACAATGTCAGGTTCTTGGCGAAATGGGTTGTTGAGTCTACCAGTTAATTTTGAATCACAATAACATCCTTGCCATTAATATTATAGATTGCCAAAAAAGAATCTGTCTTTAATTTCTTTCATATCCATTTCCTTCAACTTTCAAGACCAATGTTAATTTAAATGTTGTAATTATTTTATATCCATTTTATTAAAATGATTCTATGATTAAATTAATATACTTTATTGGTTATTATTTACTCTATCTTTGCTTCAGGGATTTTTTGCCACGCGGATCTGGAATTGTAACAAGAAGACCCTTAATTCTTCAATTGATCCATGGAAATACAGGTAATATTTTACAATAATCATTTTTAAACCATACACACTTACTATTGAATTAATTGTTTGTTATCTTTAAACTTTTATTAGATTTTTTTGTTGATGCAATATTTATAATTTATTGATAATCATAATATTATAAATTATATAATAAAATATAAACTAAATGATAAATTCAGAAGAATTCATCAAATGTTATTATATTATGTACAATATAGAAATATCTAATAATGTATTTTTATTAATTAAAAAAAATAGTTGTTTTAAATTGATCATTTAAATAAACAATGTTCAGTTATCAATGCTTAAATTACTCTGTTGTCTTCCTGTTTAGAGATATTTGTTGTTCTCATCACATTGAGTGTGTGTTAGTAGGAAAATTGTGCCCCTTTCTCATTTGTCCTCTACAATATGGGAAATGTAGAGTGGCAGTGGGGATATTTTAAACATGTTTCTATTGTACTTGCGATTTAAAATGGGAATGACAATCTGATTTCAAATTGTCTGTCAAAAATGATAACTATGATAAGCTTTATATGTGAAAATATTTGTCTTTGCTCAATGTATAAATTCATATAAATGATAAAGAAAAAAAGTTAAATGGTGTTTTACATCATATCTTGTCATAAAATTGTTCATATTTTTAAAGTATCATAATGTATGCAGGATGCTGGGGTAGCAGTGCCAGATTACATACACCCAGGGTTGGGACAAGACGAATGTTTATTTGTTACAATTTAAAAGTATTCATACTATATATGATTAATTGTTTCTGTGTAAATTATTTTTAGGTCATGAAATGAAATGCTTTAATTATCAAATATTATTAATGAATCATGATTAATGAATTGAAATTAGTTACTTTGTATAATTCGATGTTTTAACTGTTAATTTTTACTCTATCAGTGTATGAGGTTTTAGGAAACTTCTTTTTTGCTTAATGTCATCTTTCATTTAAAGTTGAATCTGACAACCCTACAAAGCAATTGCTAGATCCCCATACTTCAAATAACTTTTAATAATATGATACTTACATATAAATATATGTTGTCGGCAGAATATGCGGAGTTTTTGCACTGTAAGGGAAAGAAATTTACTGATTTCAATGAGGTACGTGGCGAGATTGAAGCTGAGACGGATCGTATGACTGGAAGTAATAAAGGCATTTCTCCTGTGCCCATTAACTTACGAGTATATTCACCAAACGGTATGTGACAATAAATATTATATTTTATTTATTCCAGGTCATAGTCAAAAACTTAGTAAACTCTTTTATTACTAAGTTTCTAAGATCAGTACCAAAATACTTACGATGCGATAAAGTAAAAAGAAATAAGTTGAAATGTATCACAATTACATTCGTTATTATTTTTACTGATTAATTATGTGTTCACCTTGTTAAGATTTTTTGTTGGTTCATGAAAAGTTTTATTAGTAATCATAAGTAACGAAATGATCATTCTTATGTGTCAGTGTAAGCGATCAAGTTCGCTAGAAATTTAATTATCTGGACATTTTGTGTAAAACACAAAATTTTTAATTAATGCATGTTTCATCATCATCATGAGTCTAGATCTGTGGCCTGTTTGCTATGTGATATGTATTTTTTTTATATGAGAAATTAAATTAACTACGTTAAAAAATAACAACTATTGACTGAATTCGCTGAATCTAGGAAGGAAACATGTACCTTTACCAAAACGAAAGTAAATTTCATGTGCTTAGGAGATAACTAGACTTTTCATCTTTTTTATGAAATATGTAGGGATTTATAGTAATATCTGTAACGTTTATTTTACAACTATTATTTAATATACGGCGGACTATAATTATATCATTGTATTTTACATTCTTTGTTTAAAGAAAATTTGTTTATTTTTATATGTTAATAACACGCATTAATAATAAAGCATGTACACAAATACACTGATAACACAGGTCAGTGGCATCAATCACCATTATCAGGTCTCTTTGGTCTGTATCGAAGAGTGCCGAAATGCAACTTTGATACAGATAAAAGTTTAATTAGTTTCATTAAAATCAGTACATTAAGAGTCAATATAGTACCGTAAACGACTTTAATATCGATCCCTGGACTTGGTTGTGATAAACGGCTTTTGTATATTGTTTACAAACGCCTACATTACAATATCTTTTAATCAATTCTGGTATTTTTGTATTAATGCACACGATGTGTAAGATTGTAAACAATTAAATTGCATCATAATATTAGTATAATAAACCGGTCGATTCATGCATTGAGAATTTTAGGCATGATACACTATCGCCAAACAAATTTTTGTTAAAACAATTTAAGAGGATCTATTTTAATAAAATCTTTACTCTTTTATTTGTTGAGTATTTTAACATGCGTCAAATAGGAGATTCTCTTCAGTAATTTGAGCAAGAACTAGCTTTTCTATATTGAGGTGTTGAAGATACTTTTATTTTTAATCTTTTCAAATGTAGCGATAAGATATTATATCTAAGCATGTAAAAATCAGGAATTTAACTGTCTGATTAAAAAGACATATATGTATGTTTTTAATGTTTACAAATAGAAAAAAAAACCATACATAATCGTAAATATAGTTGATAAATATTTGTCATCTTTATAATTTTGTGTTATTCGAATAAATCGGGGCATCTTTTGGCCTACATCATGGCACTCTTCGTTTCGCACTTATAGCTAGGTCAAGAAGTAAAAGGTCAATGGTAATGAGCTTAGTATCGAGGTGGCGTTCCCGTTCACGGTGACATTAATTGAAGATGTTTGCTTGATATTTCATTTATAACGAAACTACATTCAATTAGTTTTTTGTTCATAAATAAGCGAAACTGGTTATAAAATCGATCTGTGTTAACGGACAATGAGGCACAGTCGAAATGGCAATGAAGTTACGACTGGAGAGCCAGGCGGGTTCCAGAAACCTTACCGCCGACTAAAATAATATATTTGAAAGTAATATTGTAAATAAATCGTACTTTAGTTTAAATGTACTATTGTGTGACTCGTATCAAGTGAATAGTTTTTTATCCCTGTTGTCCCCAGATAATGGTCTTTTTGTAAAAACAAACAATTTATAGTGAAGTGATTGTATTATTACTTTGAGAGATATTCAGCGGTTAAAAATTTCCATTCGTGATGTCATTCATGACAGACACTTGATCGCCCCGGTAAATTATGAATCAGTCTTATTCAAGTGCCTTAGATAAAATTACCGTATACTTAATTACAAACATCACCATATAGGATAATATTTTACACATATATTAGTCATTACAATCGATAAGAACCTTATAATTGCATATATATTTTACATACATAAGAATATTTTCTGTATGTAATCATATTTACAGCTTCCAACGGAATTGAATATTGCCTGTTGATTTCTTAGTTATAAATTTGTACCAATGTTTCGTCATTTTAATAATTTTTTGTGGTATTACACAACAATTAAAAAGTATTTAATACACTAGTGGTAGGCTATTTTTTGCCGGACACCATTAGGATAGGTACTACAGCAGTTCCTATCGCAGCCGCCTAATAGCAGTATACAAACATTACTGTGTTCCTATTTGTAGGATGTATGTTGTCAAATATTAGTATAGTAGTAAAATAAGAAATGTTAAAACAATTTTAGAAATTACATAATGAAAGCACAGATGTGTAAATAACATTGGTCAGTTATTTTTATTCCATGAGACGAGCAAGCGCGTTCAAATGATGGTAAATGCTATGTGTAGCCGTAACATAGAGCTGGTTATTATGGTATACACTGCACCACATTGCGCTCGTCGAGTTAAGACAAGATTTTAAGTTTCGTTATCCTTGTAATTCCATTAGTATACAACGCCTTTCAAATCAGAACATGATAATCTTCACACACTGTTTGTCGGCTACAATAGGAGCTGTGGTGGTACATACCTAGACGGTCTCCGGCAAAAGAGACCACCAGTTTCCACACATAGCAATAAACTTAAATCTCTATTTGTATAAAGCATTCTGTCTTAAGTAAGAGTCTAACTAGAATCGACAAGGATAGTAACAACTAATATATCTTTAATTGAATATTCGGGGTAGGAAAATCTAACTCGTAATAAGATTGCAAAAGATTACGATAATTGTTATGCGATACGCGGCCGTTTGCCAGTGACCCACATGTTCACGCACTGCGTCCTTACAGCCTTTGTTCTTTGTTTCTCGGCTTTAATTATAAAAAAAAAAATAGGTAAACAGTTACATGTCCTAAAGGTATTATAAGTTTTACTCTAATTAGACTTAAAAATCATAGTGAGGTTACTTCAAGGAGGTAATTAAAAATTATGTTCTATGAAAATTACTGTATCAGAGTAAAAAAAATAATTGGTATTGTATCGAGGCATGGCATCCAATCTACCACACGATGAGAACTTGCCCAATGCATACTGTATATCTTGTAGATTCTAATATTGTAGTGACGAGCAAAGTATATAGTAAATGTATGTCTAAAACGTCTAAAGTCAAAACATTTGAGGTTTACTACATTCGTTTAAAGTAAAAAAAACTAAGTAGGTACTTTATTAACTAATTATTATTCTTTATAAGAAAAAAAAAATTTAATTTTTTTTTAGCGAAATGACGGGACGAGTGGTATGATCACTTGATGGTAAGTGATATGCCCACCCATAACATGAATTATACATTGAGCTCGTCGCCTCAAGATGCAAGGTGTTAACTGTCGTTATCCTAGTTTTTTTTTTTTTTTTTTTTTTTTTTTTTTTTTTTTTTGGGGGGTTGGGGTGGGGTGGGGGCGGGGGTTTGGGGGGGGAGGGGTGGGGGGGGCGGGGGGGGGGGG
>DWLS01007905.1:0-10334 GCA_018246255.1 Pachliopta kotzebuea | reverse complement strand
TTACAAATGTACTTAAGTAACTTTAAGACTTATTATTCAACAGTATATGTTGAAATTGAAAATGGAAATGAATGAAAATTATAACAAGTCAAATTAGCAATAGCAAACTAGCAACAGATTGCTAAAATATTGTACCAAAATAAGATATGCAGTAAAAATATATAGCAAATAATTAAGATAATTAAATTCTGTACTGAGTATGCAATCTTACCTTAACTATACGCAGGAAAAGTATAATGTTAATACCTATAGTAATAATAGTACAATAATATTAACTAGTTAGAATTTGAGGTTAATATATACCCTGATGTACGGCGTCAGGAGAAAAGTATTAATAATATAAAAAAAAGTATATATCGAAGCTTACTTAGATTTCGAGAACTAAG
The DNA here is from genome assembly GCA_018246255.1 of Pachliopta kotzebuea. Lineage (NCBI taxonomy): Eukaryota > Metazoa > Arthropoda > Insecta > Lepidoptera > Papilionidae > Pachliopta > Pachliopta kotzebuea. The sequence goes on along the minus strand of DWLS01007905.1, from coordinate 9,948 downwards.
TTAACATTTTGATAGGCAACAATTTTTTTAACCCTAGTGATAATACTTAGATAGTAAATAAACCGCAATAACAATTATATTCCGGCTCTTAAGTTAAAGTATACTGGGTAATATGAAATAGAGAGTTCGCGTATTGAAAATTAAAATAAAACGGAAATAATTTATAATTTCTTTTCAAATGTCTAGAATATTTCAGTGCTTATTACAGTTATTGTAAAAGTTATACTCGATAATAAATAACATACGCATTACGGCGGCCATTTTCATTTCCCGCCTTCAGTACCGACGGGCGCGTACAACAACAACACTATCGCCCGATTGGATTCGTTCGTAACAGATTGATTCGTCATGTGTCGCCGTGTATAATGAATAATCGTTATCACATACGTACCGGCGGCCAATCCGTGGGACAGTGGGAGCGCAGACCCCACAACCAACAGAATGGTAGCTCACACACGCAGCCACTTAATGTACAACTACCCACTCAAGCCTTCTTTCGTCTTCTTCGTATTCTGTAACTATTAACAATATGATATCATAACAAAAAGCTTGACATACATTATAAATATAGCAGGTTATTATTGGTATTTCAATTATAAAGTTTTTCTTGTAGTAATTGATAAATGAATAATGGTTAATGAAAGCAAACAAATCTCCTAAAGTTATGATCACTGATATGATCTACTAAATACTACCATATAAGATTAGTAGATAAAGTATTTAAAGTGATACAATTACTATTAGATACAAATACTATAGTAACTATAATTAACATCTAAAGGCAATAATTACAATTGGTTCTTGTGTAAACATTTTAACTAATTTCTTCTGTACAGGATAAACGTATCACTAGATGTTGGAAGTCCCATCGCTGTTAGTTATAAAAGATATGTAGAATATATTTAAATAAAGTGATTCGTAATATAGATTTAAAATTTAACAAAAAAAAAACCTTTTTAATATATATGCCCTGTCTACGTATTCATAAGCTTGTGTGCCGGTAACGGGATAAAAAGTTATCCCTGAGTTAATTTTATTATAATTTAATATTTCTCAGTTGTTGTCTGTACGACCGCACTTTGATGAGCCCGCATCGATGGTTCATAGTGTTGCACCCCTTAAAATATCGATGTATTAAAAATCGATGATACAAATATTTCGTAGAAAAACAACAGAAAAATTAATCCTCAACATCTCACCTCCCTAAAGTTTGGTTGGTGGAGAATGCCTGCTAGCATAAAGGCCACTTTTTGTGTACCTTACTTCAAATGTTATACAATAAAAAAGAAAAAAAGAGTTTCTGTATGAAATTTAAGTCCCACTAACAGATGTGATTTTAGTTGTTAAAAGAACTAGTTAGTGACAAACAGTTTTTCCCTGTTATAAATTTGAGGCCTTCAACAAGGAGAGGATCACGTCCATTCAACACTCTGGTCAAGTTGGAGGTAGTCGATGCTGCCCACGAAGGCTATGCTTCTTGAAAAATGTTGCTCCTCTCATGAAATTTTCTTTCACCGGAAGTTCAATATCAATGAAAATTAATCTTGTACCTAATCGAGACTAATAAATAATTGAGTTATAAATAATAAGGTTTAATAATTGTTGAGAAGACGAGGAACAGTAGCTGGTAGTATAAACATCTGTGATATTTCTTGGGAGCTGTATTATAAAAAACACAATATTTTTTGTGTACCTAATAAAAGAAAAAAGTAATTGATAGGAAAAGCTTATCAATATGAAACAGCAGCAGTATAACTATAACTTCAGCCACAGAGATATGTAAAAACATAAAATGGATCTACTTTTTAAATTAATATATAGTTATATGAATTGTAAATATGACTTACATCGAAACAACCGTCACTTCACTATTGCGTATGAATATTTCTATCGCTCGATTCGATTTCAAGTTTAAAAGAAAGGAAAAAAAAACGGAACGGAACAACTGACCATCTCTTTCTCACATTCTATGACGATTTAATCGACCCTTTAGAGGGAGCTTAATTAAACAGCTGCATTAATAAATGTAAAAGCTTTCTTATTCCATTTGGCATACAGATTTTTTACACAGCATTGAAATGTAGCGGTTGTATAACTTTTTTTTGTACTAGTAATAAATCTTGACATTTGTCTCTAGGTGCCATTTACGACCTATTGTTACCACTTTCCTCTATCGTTTCAGTTCTCTGATTCTACTCAGTTTTTCTTCCACTTCTTTCTCGGTAATCAAAGGATTAGACATATAAGGTCAAATGCATTAAAAAGCTCGTCTAATTGAGGCTCTGGTAAGGTGATTACGTATGCCCACAGTTACACATGTACCGACATTATTTAAGCAAAACACGTAATTATGCGTGTGTAGAAACTTTTACTTCTCTCACGGGGGTTTTGTTTGGCGCCGATGGGAATATTTCTAGGAATTGAGATTTTAAGGTCACCTAATCTATGCGCTAAAAAAGCTCGACATTTTAGGATAAAAACCTTTTTGATTAAAAAAATAACTAATAAATTAATGATTTTAGGGGTTTTTACTTCATTTAATAAACTAGCCAATTTAAGTTTATTTCAATTATATTAAGTAATAATGTGGTCGTGGATGATGAAAAATATTCAACCAGAATACTCCAACTCTATTTTATTTACTATGGAACATAACAATATTGGTAGTTCTGTTGATTTATAACATGATGGTGGTATCTAACCAGATTCCAAAAAAACTCTGCCACCAGCTGGCTCTCTATCTCCATATCATCTGGCTTAAGGATCAAAAGCTCGCGTATGGCCAATTAGTAGCTAAGCCATTATTGTTAAAAACAGTTACGTTACATTTTCATTACTACACGTATTTATTCTGCTCGTATTTCTTACTAGTATCAACATAATTGTCTTACATTATCAAAATTTAATTACTTATAATACAACTACATGTATAAGATGATATTTTTAATATATCTTTGTAATTTGTAATTTACTACTAACCTTTATATTACAAAGATGTTATATTGCAAATTAATAAAACCTTAGAATATAAATATGTATTAGTTAACATTATACAACTAAGTATGTACTTAATACATACAAACTAATTTGTTTTATTCCTATGTATTGTCTTGCTTATATATTTGCAAAATATCAAAAACTTATACTTTAATTTCTTGTTACTAATAGTGTATAATTGAAATAGCCTATTAGTTGTAATGCTTTCCACTCCTAAGGTACCGGGTTCAAATCCGGCCTGCACCAATGAATTATTCAATTAATGTGCAGTTAGTACAACCACTAATATCACGTGCTTTAAGCCATGTATCAATCGCGTGGCTATAAACTATAAAAAAGTAGGTATATATACTGTATATGGGTAATATATATACATTTTGATATTAATGTTAATAAATGTTGATAATATCGATACGTTACCTAAAACACAGTTCACAGGTTATAACAATTCAGTCTTAGAAAAATAAAAGGCGCGAATGTAAAGGGCGACCGCTCGGTACAATCGAACGGTGAGGCGTTACAAAAAATCCCATTTGTGATCATCGGTAACGTCATGTCAGAACGAAATGATGATGGATGGTCGTCACAAAGAGCGACTACCGTGGGTTAATTCGAATTACAACACGAATGAGGCGCTGTGACGAATGACGAAAGTGTAGCTACGAAACCACCTTACCGCGGCCGCCGACGCCTTTGTAGCTTTTTGAGAACTTTCGCGTGCTTATCTCTCCACAGCTAACTTAAGTAACATAAGGAATAATATCTATTATTTAATACAAATCTGTGATAGCTAAGGTTCTATCCCGTACTGATACCGGAAGGTTCTATCCGGTAGAAGAAAAACTTTAGGAGATCGAATTCAAAAAACGAGAACTCTGTGCACGGGGACATTAATAATCCGCCAAACCGTTATTGATTGAAATCCTTAACTCTATTCACTTAGAAGGCCAGTCCCACTAGTGGGAACATTAGAAATTATTTATAATATATTTAAAAAAATAAATTTATGGCGAAACCAGTTCTAAAGTAGTTTGTAGTATAGTATGCACAGTATTGTACTTATAGTGCCTTTGAATAGCAGCAGGTGTTTTTATTTAAAAAACTTTTTGCTACACCTAAAAGTAGGGTCCAATGGGCGGATTTGATGCCTACAGGCATATTCTACCAGACAACCTAGGAGATGGGAGATGCTGTGGTAGATAAAGTGTGATAGATTTAAAGCTTAAAACAATAATGATAATCGTTATGAGGTACATACATATACTTACTTATACATACAATTATATACGTAAATACAAAAAATATAGATTTTATTTTATAATAAGGTATGATATGAGTGATATGCGCACCCTATGTAAAGGTCCTAATATATTAGAATAAAAACCATAAAATTACTAATCAGCAATTGACTAACTGTTCAAAACTTTAAGAGTTTTTAAATGTTATATAACATAGTAGATCAAGTTAAGATTAAAGTGAGTTATGATTTAAGTGTATATGGTCAAGTGAACAGGTAAATAGACGAGTTAGATGCACATCCATCACACGGGGTATAACTGAACCAATGACGCAGTTGTGTGACACAAAGTGCACTGTCATCAGATCAAATGTTAGTAGAGATGACTTTCTGATTTCGAGATCAGCTCTCCGATTGGCTGTCAAACGTCAACCGCCGACCAATGGCCGCTCGTCAAATGTCATGACTGTGCGGTTTCAGTACAATTGTATTAAATAAAAAAAGAAGAAGAATCATGAGGTATAGAAAAAAATATCGGCTTCCGTTAAAGTGGCGCGGCTGCTGTCTTTTTGTTAGGCTCTGATTGAGGCCTTCGTCGGGCCTTTGTGACTCACTGACGTCTTAAAAAGATACTGCTGTACGTTTTAACGTAAATGACCATATGCTGACTCGACGACCATTTCGGTCTTTAGAGACTGAAATGTGAGTTGTATAAATTTATTGGGACCTCACTGAAATAAAGCTTTAGAGGACGATGCATTGTTTAACTGATATTTTAATAAAGGTAACTATAACTTACCTTTTTAAACTTACTACTTACCTTTTTAATAATTAATGTTATATTATTGATGGTGAAATACCAAATAAATGTAATAAATATTTAGTAAAGGTGTTCTTCCTAATCTTTTTTCTTTGTCTTATTTATACTATATTAAAACATATCAAAAGTATAGAGTGGATATAATTTGTAAGTAAAAATGTTAATAATGATACTGTTTAAGTTTTACTGCAATGCAAGTTTTTTTAGTCCGGAAACGAGTGATAATTATTAGTAGCTTTAAAAACCATGATATTTTTACTGTGTAATAGTAACCCTTCGCAGGTATCTCGTAGGAAGGGTGACCGCTGTAGTATAAAACACAAAACGAATCTAAATTGAAAAATCGTTTTCAATTGTAAACAATTAACTTCTATTAAGAGACATCGTTACGTTCTATTTTTATTGTTTTAGGTAAAACAAATTGTTTTGTGAGCGACTTTTGGACTGGTTTATTTGTTCGGTTTCTGTTTTAATTAACTCCCCCATGTAATTGTTGAGACTTTTACTGGTGGTATGTCTCCATCTAGTTAGGTATAAACCGCCAAACAGTACTGGGTTTCGGTTTGAAGGGTGCTGTAAATTACTAGAGTAACGGTACTTCATACTTAATGTCTCCAAGCGGCGAGCGCAATGTGGTGCTGTATTCCAACTTACCATTAAGTCCTGCTCATCATATCGATTTTATTTTATTCTGGAATCAAGTTCAGACGTAGTTATCGCATCCTTTTAATAGTTCCCACAATTGATTGTGGTGAGAAAAAATTCCAAGAAGTGAGCTGGTTGGTAGCGTGAGCAATGAATCGAAGATGTATATAAAAGTGTAGGCTTATACCATCAATTGAAAAAAGTAGCCGATGGTCATGGTGATGATGATTTCAAAATCAGATCACCGTTTCTATTAAGATGCGGTGTTACGTAAAGTTGAGTGAGCGTGAGTCGAGTTTTATTTGTACAGTCACCCACAGCGTGGAGCGAGGAATTTATAAGATTTCATTATGATTACGCACCACGTCCGGAGCAAATGAATATAATGAATAAATAATGAATAGTTCTTTGTGAATAATATGTAACGGCCGTGTGATGCGAAACTCAACGCCGGTAGCTCTACGCGAACAAGAAACCATGGCGCCGCGGAGGAAATTGTCTGTTTGTCTGCTGAAACGTTTTTTTAGACGTACTTCGAAAGGAAATTGAACACAAGGTTCCGTACATATTAATAAACATATTACTATATACTCTAGTATTTGCCTGTTGCATTCGCAACTAAAGGTTTCATCTCAGTAAAATGTTTAAATGAAAATAATTATATCATAAACAGAGGCGTCTTTAATTAATATTGCATAGCGACATCCTATTTTGCACGGACGCACGCCAAGAAAGGGAAGATATTAGTACGATATCTTTAACGATTCTTTTTATATAGTATCTATCCGTTCGGGAGTATTTTTATTGACAAAACAAAGGTAGTAGTTAGGATGACAAACATTACGTCACATAGTCGCTTTGACATAAAAAACATGTTAGTTCTCGTTACCCTAGTAGTTTCACTAAAGTCAAGGCAACTTTTCGCGGATTCCTCCCTCGAAAAAAAAACCAAAATTAATTTAAGAAGCTTCAAACTGGAACACGGTAATGTTTGTAAAAAAGCCGGAACAATCTCGAGTAACAGGGTTCTATTATCAGTTAAAAAAAAAAGTAATTTTACATATATCTAATTAATTCGTATTGAAATTTTGTAAGTAAATAAAAGAAGTATATGTAATATTTAACAACTACTCGAAATATATAACAGGAAGTACTATACAGTGTAATATAGCCCACTCAACATAACTTCCCGCCGGCGCTTGTATATCCGACAGTAGTTGGCCAAGAGCACTTAGATTTAAAACAGTAACAAGTCGTACATCAGGTTTAGATCTAGTGCATACAATCCATATACTAATTGGTATTGAATACTGAGTTTTATTATTCTAATTACAGATAATATTTAGTTTGTCTTTTATAGAGAAACAATTTTTAAGAAAACAAAATTGCCAACCTGATTCATCATCATCGTTATCATTACCAGCCGATAGAAGTTCTCTGCTGGATATAGGTCTCCTCTCTGATCAGCCTTGTGCTGTCTGCATCCAGCGGATTCCCGTGACCTTCATCAGATCGTCAGTCCACCTTGTGGGGGAGGGAGGAGGTTTCCAACACCATCTACCCGTACGCCACTCTAAGACCTTACCGTCATCGGTGGTTTGTCTTATATCTTATAAATAAGCCCCCTAATAATGGGAGGATTTGGGCCATCTGCCACCACGCTGGCCCTATGCGGTTTGGTGGGTAGCCAAAGCCTCGTTCGTTTAGCAGGGTGACAAGCAGGAGAGGTTAGTTTCGGTTTAAGTTGTTGTATGAGACCCCTTACATCCCTGCTACATATAATGAGTGTTATCATTAAAATTGAATTAGAAATAGATATAGTTATCTTATAATATATTTTTAACTAGACATACAAAAAAAGGTGTGTAAATTATATTCGTCGTTGACATCAAACCTTGTTACTTAGCCGATTGTATATAAAAGGTAACATCATAATATTCTGACAAATAACTCTACCTGTAGTCATATAAAGATTTTTATGCTCTTTTAACTATACAATGGAGAGATAGTGGGGAGAATAATAAACTTAAAACAAATAATTATTATAGTTAAAATTATAATATAACATTATGTAAAAGAAGAAGGAAATGTAATGTAATGTAACAGAAAATATATTAAAAAAGTAAATAAATAAAGATAAAAGATGGAAATAGAAATAATACTTAAAATGTATGTAAAATGTAATGAGTCGAAATATGGATTGAGAGGCGATTGTTAAAAAATGACAAAAGACAAAGATATATGGAAAGAGGGAAAGAAGGAAATGTAGAATGAAAGAATAGGCAAGTTAGGGAAAAAGGGAAAAGGGGAAAAAAAAGAAAGTATAATAAATAAATAGAAAGACAGGACCTTTACTCACAACATGAAGGGTAACACTACAAAATAAAATAAAAACTATACAATTGAATAATCATTAAGTATGATTTTAAATCTGATGATGTTAATGATGATTTCCTATTTTGTGATAAATATTTTCATAACCTCTTTTTTATTTATTATCTAGTTAACATTTTTTGGAATAATTTAAGTACGACAACTCATATCAATATAGAAATCAATAATTTTTATATATATTTAATATAAGGAATTCTTATATATATTTAAAGATCACTAATGAAATTCAATAACTTCGATATATTTTTGTTAGTGTAGAAGTTTTATAATTTTTGGTACTTAACAAAAGTCCTAATTATAATAAACTTTTCCCTCGTAGTGAACGTCAACTGGCGAGCATAAAGTTTATATCAAGTTGTATGGCTGTTGAAAATTTAATTTAATCAAAGAAAAAGTGAACGATCTAACTTGATAAGTTTTGCTTTCTCTTTTAAGTTACATTATTAACTTCTTGATGAATTATAACTCTTAATATGAATAGTAGGTTTCTATGAACGGATACTACCGCAGCTCATACTGCAGCAAACAAATACAAACATTACTATGTTCCGGTTTGAAGGGTGCTGTAACTTAATAAAATTACTGGGGTAACGAGACTTAACATCTAAAATCTCAAATTAAACACAATATGGTGCTGTGTATATAATTCTATCTTGTCATTACACAAAAATGCTAATACTTGGGAAGTAACCATTTTGGAACAATACTTACTTACTCTTCATATTGATCAGCTACAGTCCACTGCTGGATATAGGCTATATAGATTTAGTTTTAGGCTATAGATATAATTTTTATGCTGTAGTTAGAAGACAAAATATTTATATTAAAAAAAATCTGCGTAGTAATCAAGTAAAAGCTGCAGCAGAAACTTACAGTTGCAGCAACAAAAGTTATGTAAGTTAAACAACACTTTCCTTATAACGAGATAATAAATATCAAAGAGCTCGATACACTAACGGTTGTGTAAACTCACTAATTTAATGCAAACGTTATACAATCAGGTAGTATATGAATCTAGATGACTGAATGACTAAATACCTAAATGATCATTTTCCTTTTTAATTTGTAACACTGAGGTGGTAAACAAGCATAAAGCTGCCTGATGGTGAGCAGTTACCGTAGCGTATAGACGGCTGCAGCACCGGAGGAACATTATGACTCCCTTTTTGAACAAATCCATTCTGTAGCTCATTTGGGAAAACCTCGGTAGGGAGTTCATTCCATAACTTGATAATTCTTGGGAAAAGATTTCTCTGAAACCGTACCATTGCGGTTCTAGGGTATCAGGATGAACTCTCTGCCGATGGTGAAATGTGGCCGTGGGCATCAGATCAAAAAGTTTTTAAGAACACATCCCTTTATACAGATGATAGAAGACACATAAGGCATCTTTCATCATTGTATTTCGTCAAAGCACAGGTTTTACAGCCACATACAATGTAGGGTAGAATATATGTATCAAAAGACTTTAGAAACCTTACAATTTTTTTTTTAATTTTCATTTTATTTGAAGCGTTTTTTTTAAATCGCATAAATTGTGTATTTTAATATGATTCTATGACCTAGAACCGGTTTTGGGTATAACATCATTTATTTAGAAGTAATGGTCTTCAGTAGTACCACGATTTTTTCGGACGGTCAACTTCTCACACATAGATGATTTACGACAATAATCGAAACCGTGACGTTACATAAGTCCAACTTTAAACCACTGGTTTACTAGTGATTTGTTAACCGATATAATTTTGATAAAACTAAACAGACACCGAAATATACCGGATAATCATAACTAAGTTAAATAGCGCTGTTTAACATGGTATATATATAGCACCGCATTGCGCTCTTGAAACATGAG
>DWLS01007904.1:0-10334 GCA_018246255.1 Pachliopta kotzebuea | reverse complement strand
ATATATATTTATATAATATAAAAATTTGTTAAAGATTTTTATATTGAAGCCTTCTCTTACTTAATAATCGTAACACTTACTCTTTCAACACTAAGAACTATTTAATTATGGGGTAAAATTTATTATTATTACTGGTCATTAGTCAAAGTAAACCGTAGTCAAAATTGTATACAAAACCATATACTATATTTTTTAACCTGTTTACAGTTTTAAATATCAATATTAATATGAATCACTGGTTCATCTAAAAAAAGTATTCATGGTATATATAAAATACATGTTTGTCTACAGTAAAAACTGTCCCATTGCTTTTAACTTAGATATGATATTTTTAGATATATATTTTGCATACTATCTTCCAGTTAATTTTAACATTTAAATATCGCTGTTAGTTTCCTTAGGTTGTAATACATTTTTTTTAAAAGTATAATTAAAATTTGTGTATAATCTTTATGTACTATACTGGTAGTAGGTTTCCCTTGCAGACAACTCCTTAGGTAGATATCACACCATTTCCTATTGCAGCTGGCACACAGTACTGTGCAAACATTATTATATTATGGTATTTTTTATACCACTAAGATGGTAAACAAGCACACGGTCTGCCTGGTGGTAAGCAGTTACCGTTGTCTACAGATGCCTGCAATACTGGAAGCACCACTAGCAACTTGCCGACCCCGGAAAAATCTTATTCCCGTTTGTGAAGAAGTCTATTCTGTAGCTTCTTGCTTTGTCTTGATTTAAGGAGCGTTATGAACTAGTGAAATTACTGAGGTAACAAGATAACACCTTATGTTACAAGCCGACGAGCGCAATGTGGTGCAGTGTAAACTATCTTAACCAGCGCCACATTGTTACGCCACAGCGTATCATTTGCTATTAGCTAAATGTCTTGCTTGTCTCGCTGCCTCATCGAATAAACTGACATATATTAATAAATATTGATATTACAGTATGCGTCATGAAATGGTAATTCATTAATAAACAAATTTGCGGAGTTAAAAATGGCTGACAGGTAATAAATTCACAACCTTAAAATATTATCCAGCTTCCGGCGGTGACGATGACGCGCGTGATTAATTTATCGACTCCGTCGACGTGCATGTGTCAAACTGAACGACCTTTACTACCGGGTAAATTTACTATAAATAAATCTGACTACCACTTTGACTACTGCAAGTTTACTAGCACATCTCCGTTCCCTGATACCGTCAATGAAGTTACCATCGCAGCTCCTGTTGTAGCCGGCAAACAGTACTGTGCAAATGCTACTGTGTATCGGTTTAGCTAGTCAAATTACTGCAATCACAAGATAATATCTTACGTTACAAAGCGATGTGATACAATATTATGCATTACATTTCAACCAGCTCTTTATAAGTCGGTATATCACTTACATTCAGGTGAAGGTTTTGTTTTATGCGTTGGTATATAAAGAAGTGATGATATAGTAACAGGTGGTAATGATCAATAATTGTAATTTGACTGGTCTGGTATTGTTTTGTATTTTTTTTATTTTGAAATAGTTTTAGTTTAGTTTGTCGAAGCGACAAAACAAGCAAGCACCTGATGATAAGTGATACGGTTGTCCATAACAACGTAGCGTTGGTTAAGATAGTATACACATCACTACATTGCGTTAGTCGCGTTGACACAGTAATTTTTTTATGTAAAAACTCTTTAATGAGGAATACAGTAATGGTTTCACAGTGCTATTTGTTGGCTGCAGTAGGAGCTGCGGTGGTACCTACCTCTCCGGCAATAGAGACCTAACAGCAGTATTACACGTACAAAGATTAAAATATCTATGTAGAATAACGGTACTTTTTATATGTACATTTAAGTAAGGCATGAAAGTTTAAAGGGTTGTTTAAATTTCATACGAAGCAGGTAGTGTCACCTGCAAACCGGTGGCACGTAAAACATAGATCCCGGCCCGCATCAGCTCCTCACTTCGGGCGGAGGAGTTAATTAATTCAATATAACAGCCACCTCTTCATTCTGGTGGAGCATTAACGCACTTGCCGCATTTAATACGAGACTACCGACGTTTATCACCTCGTATATTCACATTTATACTCCCAAATTTGTATAACGCGTGCGACGTATACAGAAAGGAATTCTTTACTTTATGAAAGCTTATAAAGCTAGGTATTTTTTTATAAACCGACGAAACGAGTAAGGCTTTCACCTGATGGTAAGTGACACGCTTACCTAATGAGGCGCTGGTTAAAATGGTATACAAAGCACCACATTGCGCTCGTCGCATTGAGGTGTTAAATCACGTTACTTCAGTAATTTCACTAGTATAAACCCTTTAACCCGAAACACAGTAATGTTTGTATATTGCGGTGATATGTATTTAGACAGTCTGTGGCAAAAGAGACTTACCACCATTACAAAAAAACAAACAATATCAAAAGCTGTGAATAAAATGTTGTAGATATATATTGTATGGATTAAAATATATACTCAAGAAGGTACTCTGCAATGACTGTGAGGATATCTGTGACTATAAAGAGACGGTAAAATTTACTACTTATAACTTATTTACTGATGGCAGGTTTTAACACCTCACTTGTTATTTCGCTTTGTGAAATAAAAAAAATCATACAGTTTAGTTTTCTTAAACGTATAATAATATCATGTAAACCATCAGATTATTGTACTTTTTAATGCATGTTAAATAGACGAAAACCTAGATTTTTCAATGAAGGATAGGTGAAAATGAAACTTTCTAATTTTTTCATAAATCAGTTTTTTTTAAAATGTTTCCTTTAAGATCTTAATTCTTGTACATAAACACTAAAAAATATATTAAATTTTTATCAGAAATTGTTGGATTACTAAAATTCCCGACAGATTCTTTTGTATTAAAATTTCCACAAGTTTTTCTCATTACTATACAATGTTATTTAACATTGTACACAAAAAGGAGAAGAGGTTTAAGTCAAGGAAAACCTTTTTCTTTAAGGTCCTAAAAATAATTTATTAGCTCATTTACCACCTATAGTGATTACAAACACTTATTAGTACTAAGTAACGATGCGGTTAACTTTAAGCGGTCAAATCTTGTACAAATCTTATCGTACTAACCGGCAGCGAGTTCCTGGAAGGCATAAGCTTGTCCGTGCTTATAACTTAAGCTTAAATAAATATATCGCAATGGATCTATTTAGGTTTCAGATTTAAAGCTTTACATACAAATGATCTATTACAAATCATACAATAATATTGAAATAACTTTACACATTATTTAATCCGATTGAACAGAGCATACTGAAATGATCATTCATAAATGGATATTTTAATTAATCCTGTATGATTAATTCTGTTAATGATTTCTTTCAATTACATTACGTCTAATAATCATTTTAACGCGGGAGGTCGTTTATGTAATGATAGATAATAAGTTTGACCCAAAACAATGTGGCAAGTAAAGATGTTTGCTTAGGGCAAATTGCGTTCATAGCCGCGAGCCCCAAAAATCATGTCTCATTCTCCCAGTAATTTCTTTAGCTGGAGTGTTCTATAAATTGGGACACAGTAATATCTGCACACTAGTACTCGGTAACAGGAATAGAAGAAAATGTGTTTAAGGAGAATTGTCGTGTTTCTTTGGAGAAATGTAGATTATTTATTTAAAAACTTAACTTACACATGAAAAGAATGTACAAAAAAGCAGCTTAGTGCTTAAAGGCATTCTTTCTTAGTCTACCATAGAGTTGTGCAGAGAACATAAATGCAGTATAAGGTGCAGTCCAAGGTGAAGTACCGAGTCACTACATATTTTTTTTATTCTGCCAAACGACGTGACGAGCATGTGGTTCACCTGATGGTAAGTGATACGCTTGCCCTTGCGTTCGTCGTCTAGAGACATGAGATGTTAAATATCGTTACCCCAGTAATTTCACTAGCAAACAGCACTCATCTAACCGGAACACAGTAATGTCTTTGTCCATTAATATTATATATAATTTAATGTCTTGGTCCAATTACCATTTGTCGGCTGCAATAGGAGCTGCGATGGTACCTATTAAGACGATCTCAGGCAACAGAGACTTATCACAAGTAAATAATATTTGTTTTATATAACTATATACTTTATGTTGTTAAATATAACAAATAGTACATGTAGTATATATATGTGTGTACATGTGTGTGTGTGAATATAGTTTATAATAAATATTTATAAGTTATATGTTTTTTCTAAACGCTAAAACCCATTCGTTCTTTATTTTTAATAAATTTCGCTTTTACGACGTTTGAAACATGATGATATTATTATTTTTTACAATTTCTTTATACGAAGCGACGAGACTAGGAGAATGTTCACTTGATTTTAAGTGGTGTGCGCTTATAAAAATAGGGCGTTAGTTAAGATGATATTAACAGTACTGCCATTGCGTTTTCTAAGACAACTCTCGCAACGTTAGAAATTTCATTAGCTTACAGCGCCATTCTTTGAAAATGTATAAGTTGAAGTTAACTTTTGTGTTTTAAGTTTAGAAAGTAGCACACAAGTAATATGTTTTACTTTTGTTAATTCTCGTGACGGCGGCGGTCTTAAATAAACTGATTTTCTTCTATGAAAGTAAGCCGCGCCGTGCAACGCTTTGTAGCTTTCATGAAATTGCATTAGCTACATTGTCCGCGCTTGCTGCTTTAAATGTTAAAAAATAATAAAGGAGTTAACACCTTCGCAGAAACATTATGCTGAATATTTTAGTCGTTATTCTTGCTGAAAATAAGTCTTTTTGTTTTCATACCTACAATTTTTTCTGTTCAAACTTAAACATTATAATGAAGTATACAAAAGGTGGGTTTAATACTTATGAGCCTTCTAAACCGATCAACCTGTGCTGAGATGTTCTAAAGTTAGACTTGAGTTTCATATAATTTTAACCCCTAATGAGGTCAAAGATGATAAACAGTGGTCGCTCAGAATCAGATTTAAACTCCTCTATACAAACTTAACAACACGTGACTCCTGAATCATACTAGAGGCAAAGCAAACGGTTAGCCATTACGCCGTAGAGGCAATTCAAATAGTTTATTTCCCAGTTTGACATAAAATATATAAAATACAACTAACTTGCAGGAGACATTTAAAAATATTATAGATCGGTAGTAAATTGGACGGGAAGTAATTCTCCAAGGTTAAGTTGACAAACGACTGAGTGGACTTATAAAGAATTGGAACTATTCCAATTTGGCAGTGAAGTTGCATGATTTATCCATTATGAAAATAGCAGGAGAATAAAGAGAGGCCAGATTTATAGCTCAGTTAAACAATTATATTTCCAGTGATTCAATTTACTCCGTATTTTATTAATGTCATTGTAATGTACGTATATATCTTCTTCTTCGTCTTTTAGTTTGTATGGAGTTTTATCTATTGAAATTATTAGTGAAATTAGATTTTGCATCTTGTGCTACAAATCTCTTAGCATATTATGTTTATAACCATAACCATTCCTCATTGTAATGAACAGACATGTCACTTACAATTAGGCGATGGTCCTCTGTGTTTAGTCGATTCTTGGTATATAAGAAAGCAAATCATCATACAAAATTACTAAGAACAAAATTAGCTGTTATGGGTATATCATCTAAATACAATAGTTATTTGTTTTCATTAAATTAAATTGTCATAATAGGTACGTACATATGAACGTTATATATATAACTTACATTTAAACTTACATTTGAAATTTTTGCTATCGTCGCGGAGCAATCGGAAGAGGGCTGTGAGGACTTACGCTCGCCGGAAGTCGTGATTAAGTACGCGATTCATTACGTAGTTAGTGTTTAAGTGGAATGGTCTGCTTCATGGGACAGAATGAGAGAATAATCGATATTATTTTAAATATCTCTAAATTCTGTTTAAAATTATTTATTCGTAACTTATTAATAAAATTAAATGCAGGTTATAGCCGCAGTGTCTACTTTAGCTGCTAAGTAATAGTATCCAAAGATTAAATACGTATTTACATAAGTTGTAATATAAATACTTCTTTGTAATTTTAACTTACTACTTATTATCTAAATTATATTAAAATTAACTAAAAGTATCAATCAAGATGTCCTAAGTAAATTGCGTTAATTGAAAAAGGGATTATTGTTTTGAGTTTGTAAGTAATGCTGAATCTGAAGAAAATTATTGCAGAGGTCTTTCATCCTTACTGTTTCATGCTTAACCGACTTTAATTTCATGCTTCAGCGATTGTTGTAATTTAAATAAGTCTATAATTATTTATACAATTGGATTTAATATCTAAAATTATGAATAATACCTTTAAGGTAACATTATAATTTTTATCGTCCAGCAAGTATAATTAGTATTTATTCAATGCAAGTCTTTTCAAAGTTTTAAGAATGAACACCTTAAACTAACATGACTAACATATTTATTGTATTATATTTAACTCAAAATTATGTACAGTCTTATAAATCATTGGTTGAAACATGACAATATATTCATGTCAGTTGATTTATATAGTAATGTGTCATGTTAGTCAAAATCATTGTCAAATGATATATACATTTGTGAAATGAGTTATTGAAATATGTCGTTGGCTAAAATCCCGCGACCAAACTACACAAGTTGGGTGAAGTTTACTTCACGATGATTTATAACTTGCTTTAAACTGTCCTAAACTAATTACATCATTATGTGGGCGGAAATAAGTTTATAGTAATTATTTAAACTCATATTATTAATAATAACGACAGTTTTACTTAGTTGTAATTTATATATACATAAATAAATTATACTAAAAATTGCTTGAGACCGCTTATATCTAAAACTACCTGTCAAAACATGGGAAAAAGTTAAACAATTATTTCTATGGTAATTACCTTAAAAGATTCCTTAGTATCGAAATGTATTCTTTATTCTTCTTATCATCTTCAAAATCATTGCTTTCTATATTATAACTTACTACTTGATAGTGCTGCAGAATATAACATATTACAGCGACATTATATGTAAAATCTACTTTAAAAAGTTTTTATTTCAACTTCATATTTTTATTAAGTTTAATAATGATCCCGCCCGATGAAGAGAGGGAAAGTAAAGAAGATAATAAGTCTGGTTAGTACCTTTCATAATTGTTTATAAGATTCAATATTAAATAATGAGCAAACTAATAATGATTCTAATAAAACAACCGAAAGATTACTCCATCCTTATTATAGTTTTCTACTTGCGAGATAATATTTAATTTACAAGTCAGTGTTTTTTTTAAGAATATGGACTAAATTAGATATTGCATTAATTTATATATGAATAAATAATTTGTATATTAAGAACCGTGTAATATATTACGGTTCCAGAAAACTTATTTTGTCAAGGACTATCAGGATATGGAATTAAATCTCTACTATGACTAACACATACATAATCTAAGATTCTATAAAATCACGTGGTTCCACCCTGAAGGTTCAATATATTTTCACACCTACTATGACACTATCTTAATAATTAAAAAAAAAACATCAATCAAGAAGTAAAACTTAATCGTTCTCATGTGCGGTAATAATTTGTTTGATTTAGTGTTAATAATTTGTCGTCTTAGATTAAGATGTTTTATTATTTAACTATTTTGCATTACAGCTACTTATTAAACTTTGATACATTTAACCTTGATGTTTATATTATAACCTAACCCATAAGAGCACACATAATGATATCTAGACAAAGAGCAGATACAAAAAGTAGTAGAAAATATCTAGGCTGTTAACACCTCGTCCATAGGTAATAGAAGTATTTTCTATTTACCTTATATATCATTATTAAAACAGAACATGTGATTTAATATATTTTTAAATATTTTATGGTATATTTTTAAAGTTATCTTCTATTCTAGATATAGTGTGATAGTGAGCCTGGACCAGTTGAAATGTGTTCGCCCAAAATACTTTTATTGCGGCGCTTACAGCCAAGCTTTCTCCGCTATATATGACACTGAAATCGAATTGGTTAAATACATGCATCACTATATCTAAGTTGATTTTCAAAGAACAAATAATTACCTCAAAAAGAAAAGTCTTTTCGGTATAATTCAGTCTCCCGAAGACTATATAACGGCTAATGGAACACGGTTCAAAAGCTCCCCAGTGTAAAATGTTATCTTCCAGATATCCTACACAGGCAACGGTATTTCTTTAGTACTTTAGTGAAGAGATTTTATATAAACAACAAAACGAGACAAGCAAAACGTTCACCTAATGATAAGTGATAACGCTTGATTACTACAACGTGGCGATAGTGAAGATGCTAACACAGCATCACAATTGCATTGTCTCTATACATAAGTTTTGTTACCGCAGCAAGTGGTAGCTTGTCTTTTGAACCTGAACATAAATTTATCTTAACAATACTTGGCGACATAAACAGACGCTTCAGTCGCTCCTTCTTAAATATAGAAGTTTTTAAATTTTGTTAAGTGCATTTACAGGGTTTCTATTGTAGAAGGTTTACTAATGAACACAATAAACTTAGGCATACATTAAATTAAATTAACAATATTGTTAAACCATTTAACATCTATGCTAGTATTAAACAAAGAGGAAGAAGAGAGGCAACTACTGAGGTTGCGAGAGTTACCAATCTACGACTCAATGATACAAGTGCAATGTGGTGCTGTGTATACATTCTTTACAGCACCACGTTGTTAGGGACAAATGTATCACTTACCATCAGGTGAACGCAATGCTCATCTAGTCACATAAAAAAAAATCTATCTTTTGCTATACAATTAGGAACCCTATAAATATTAAACATTTTGTAAAATAATGAATAATATACTTACTATAACTTATACAAGAAAATATCTGTCTAAACTTCAGTCTGTGATAACACTTAATTTTTTTATATGCAAATCATCGATAAATTTGTGATAGATAATTAGATAAATATTAAAATAAATATTATTAAGTGTTTGCAATATGTATATTTACTTTTAAGTATATGAAACTAATTTAAAGTTCTGAATCTGCAAATATTTCGAGAGAAATGTTAATATGAAGAGTAAATGAAGAAGCTTTAATAAAAAAACATCAGTGTAAAGTAAATATAATACTAAAGTCTTGTATCTTATGAAGTGTTTCACATATGAGCAGTTATATTTTAAATCTAAACAACGACTAAAAATTCAATTCGCGTGCCCTATCTGTAAATTAGTTTCATCATCATCATCATCTCAGCCTATTGCAGTCCACTGCTGAACGTAGGCCTCTCCAATAGATTTCCAATAAATTAGTTTAGTAAGGATTAAATTTAGTTCATCGAATTTAGTAACCTTATTAGCGCGGCAGTAAGGTTAAAGATTCTGTTTGCATATTTAAGGTAGATTTGAATACTGATTTAGATTTTAGTACTATTACTAAAAATCTAATGAGGAATTTATAGCTCCGATCTCTTTACAAACTTTGCTGTAACGGCTTAACTTTATGGAAATGATTTCCTTTACAATTTTTTACTTTAATACAACAATTTTTTTTATGAAAATTTCCTGGTTTTAAAATATGTTGCCTAATTTATTTGTGAGTAGATTCGCTGCATTATCATTACTTTAGTATAGACATTTCAGTAGAAAATGTTCACTGCTCTTTAATATAGAATATAATATAACTTTATATATTGTTTAACTTCTTTATTATAGTAGTTAAATATTTCGAATGTATTTAGTAAACAGAATGTATAGTAAACATTGTTATTTTTAAATTAAAATAATATGGAATATTTAAACGTATTTTTCAATTAGAACTGTAGCAAATAATTGATTATATCGCAAAAGAGGAAAACGATTTTAAAACCAACCAAATTTAAAATTTACGCTGTAAATATTTAATAAGCGGATCCTCTCTCTTAGCGTATTGACTGTTAGAGTTTCAATTATTTAGAGAATTGTTGAAAGAAAAATAAAATAGATTTTACAGTATTATGGTCTAGACGGAATCAAAATTAAAAGGGAATTATATTTAATTATTATTCCTGTCCACTACCTACCTCGAAGCATGGACCCTCACGGAATCGACCAAGAACATTTAAGCTTTCGAAATGTGGGTGTACAGGAGAATGCTTAGGTTATCCTGCATAGACAAAGTCAAAAACGTAGACGTCTTAAAGTTCACGAACAAAAATCTAGAAGTCTTATATATAATACAGAAAAGAAAGAATATCTGAGCCTCATAATGAGAAATGCAAAATATGAACTGCTGCAGCTCATCATACAGGGAAAGAAAAGTGAAGGCCGCAGAAGAACATTCTGGCTAAAAAACCTACGACAGTGGTTTGGAAAGAGCACCCGTTCGCTTTTCAGAGCCGC
>DWLS01007903.1:0-10337 GCA_018246255.1 Pachliopta kotzebuea | reverse complement strand
TAACTAGACCTCTATAATAATAATAATATAATTAATATCTTAAAAATTTCTTTTTTGTGTGGGGCAATATTTTTTGAATGTGCACATAGTCTTTGACGTTCAGGCTATTTACCATGATTATAAAATGTATACTCCATGTTTGTTATCCGTTTTAGGTAACGCAAACAGGTTTCTCAAAAGAATTCAACCTCTATTTATGAGAAGCACAGGACACGACAGTGTTATGTCTGGACCGGTGCTAACAAATTTACAAGCTTGAACGTATCAACTTGATATTTTCATGCAAATTAGTACTGTGTAAATTATTCACTGATTATTAATTAAAAAAAAACTCCTTATTTCTGTGCCATATTCGGTTTTTATTTTCTCTTCGTCGCAGTTTTTTAGTTATTATTAACAGTATTAGTAAATAAATAAATAAAAGCCGAAAATATATCTTCAGGTACTTGGTACTTGCTTATCCGTAAACATAAATATTTTTTTACTCTTTCTTTTTAAATTCACTAACTATCATTATATGTCATTAAATCTATTATATGAAATTATTATAATATAACAACAATTTTCTTGTGACAATAGTAAATGTCTCATCCAAGTGCATACAAGTTCAATAAATACTTTGAATCTACGCAGTGCATTGTACCAAATGTTAGAAAGGTGTTATAAATGTCGTCCATTTTGCCTAAAAGATTGGTCTACTTAGATTAGTTATTTTTTAATATGAACGCTGTAATTACCTTTATTAGTATTTTTATTGCTACTTCTGTCTACTAAATATTAGAATATTTTAATTTCTTCAGATATGATATTGCTAATGATGCATTACAAATACAATTATAATTTTTCAATAGTGTACTAAGCATTGCTGTTTTCGTTAATAATATTTCTTTGAATAAAAATATAGACGAACTTCGACAATGCTGGTAGTTGTGTTAATCATGATAAGCTACACTAGTTCTTTTAGAAAATGCGTCAATGCCTACGAAGTTTTTAATTTTTGCTAAAACTTTTAAATCCGTCGATAATATTTTGAAAGTACAATTAAAAATTGCGTCATAATCCTTAAACGGTTCAATAGATTCACAACGTGTTGCAATTGAAACAAATAAAAATTGTCTCAATTTTATTTGCCGTTAAATAAAAAGTAGATTAAAATTACTCCAGATTTTAAAGGTTTTGACACAAGTGTTGAACTTGTAATAACATTCTGTTTAGGTTAATAGGCCGTGGACCCCATCGTGTTTAGGTTAATAAGCCGTGGGTCCCGTGGTCCGCGTGCTCTACGTCAGATGAGCTGTACATATAAGTCGCAAAATACTAGTCAGCGCTATCATTATCAGAAATTATATGTAACAACATTCTGTTATTTTGTCTTAATTAACAAAGAATCAAGTTCAAAACTCACACTAGTAGATTAAATGTTAGACGCGGGATTGAAATAGTTAATTCTTTGTTAATCTTTATTCGTTATGTACTATTTAACTACAGCAACAAACGGTAATTCGTTGATTGATACTTCCGTAAACATTCCAATATGAGAGGTTGCTGTAACTGGAGTAATTATCGACGCTGTGAAATTTCATTTCCTCTATATTGGTAACTATTCTCTTCAGGTGATTGTTCTATTCGTACTTGTCCCGTTGCAATGAGAACGAACCGATATATTTAGGTAAAAGTTACAAAATATACTCACGAACACATTAAGAAACAAAATGTCAATAAATATCTAATCATTAGGTCGTGACTTATGGCGTCGTGATAGTGTATTTGTTATGTGAACCTAAAAAAGTCAAATGTTTTATTGCACTTAATTACATTTTCACTTTCTTTTACCATATTAACATTTGACTAATCTCATGCGAAGTATACAGTGATGTATGTTAGAATTTTCTTTTTCTTTTGTAATACTGCTGCTCGTACATATTTTTATAAAAAAAACCATTTAAAACGCGATTAATTAGCAACTATGGGGTACTGAGATCAGCCGGAAGAGAGATAGCCGAAACATTTCTCGCCAAGGATACTCTGGTTCATATAATATGTGAACATATTATGTCCATAACACGAATCCTCACAGAATTGCTGTTGATGAGGGAGCCATTTCTGAAGCAGGTTTGAAAAATCCTATGATCACACAAGTACGTAGCCCCAAAACCGAAGCACAGACCTATTATGGATTAAAGCGAAACACTCAATAAAACTAGAAACTATTTGCTCGTTTGCGCACGTGCCCTTTAAAAAACTGAGCTTTATGAACAAGGATATATATGTCGGATGGAATGACATATCCTTAATAAATATATTCTATTTTATGCGTCGCCAATAGCAGTACAGTTGATTTTCTGGAAAAAGTACGTCCTTATAAAGTAATTTAATTGTAACTATTGAAGTTAGTAAAGCCGTGATGTACAATTTTTAAAAAAAAACCTCTAATACTTATACTTACTTATGTCTTTAGTTCTGTGCTTTTATCCAAACTACGGTAGCCACTCATCAATATTGGTCTACGGTAATACTATTCTTTTTTTTATTTACGTGTAGGAAATGCCTACGCACACCAACCTTCGGGGAGGGGGGGGGGCAAAGACAGGTTATGTCGGACTCGCACCAACTAAAACCTCCACGATGTCCACCTGGTCGCTTTGCGGCGGGGACACAGGAACAGAAAGACATCCGCGACCCCGCCAGCGCCGGCCGCAAAAGCAGCCTGACCTCAGGGGGAGAAAAGTCTCCCCCATCCCTCCTCCGATAGGGCGCGCCGGAAAATACGACGCACCCCCCTCTGGGCCTTTCATTGTATGAGCAACAGACTCCCCCGAGTCCGTCTCCTAAAGGCCATGGGAGCCACCAGAGCAAGCTCTACCGGATCCCTGCGGCGGATCTTGTGTTCGGCTCCGCCGCCAACCATTATGTGGCCGCGGAAGATAGGGAGAGCGACCGGCGTTACACCGGCACTCCTCCTTCCCCGCAGCCCCGCCTCGGCTGCAGTTGGTAAGTGCGGCGCTAGAAAACACCGCACCCTTGCCTTCCGCAGCCCCCTGGCCACCCCAAGGCGAGCGAGAGCCGCAGCTCTCAAGTTCAAGCTTGGAGTGGCCACCGTGGCCGGCCCTGCTCCTCTTGCCAGCCTGTAGGTTCCTCTTCGCTTCACCGTGGGCGACGACACCACGTTTACTAGAGCCCCTCCGCCACGATAAGGCGGGAACCAGTTCTGGGGGACGGTAACAGTATTGGTCTTTGGCATAGTTTTGGTTAATGGCAGTGAGTTAATTTAATTATGAATTTAAAATACCCTAGAAGTTCACATCCAAATTTTTATTTTGAAAGAGTAATATTCAAGCTTACAAATATATGATCTAATGTTAACACTAAATGCTTTAATATTAATATTTTATGCTATTCTATAAGAGATACGTTTTAATGTACAAAACTAATATGATGGAGCAAAAAAAAAGTACAAAACTGATTTTTAAGAGAAATAAAGTAATTAAAGTATAAGTTGTTTTAAATTTTAGTTTTTTATATAAATTCAGGTACCTCTTGGAAAATGGCGCCGATGTAGCAGCTGTGAACTATGATGGCGAATTACCTGTTGATATTGCCGAAAATCACGATGCTATGACGGAGTTACTGCAAAAAACATTAGAAGAAAAAGGTTATTTGTTTAATATGTGTTACTCTTTTTCTAGACTATTCAATACACTGTCACTAATTCATCATTACCATATTTAATTTGAAAATTTGCACCTCCCTGAAATATCTTAATAATAGTGTACGTCATCAAATTAAAGCTAAAATAAAGCTTCGTAAAGTTTAAGTAACCTTAAAAAAAAATATTTTACATAATTTTTCCTCCAAAATGTATGAACATTCCATCACTATTTTCACTTAAATAAAACTACTTGTAGTAAAGAAGAACCTCAGTACCGGTGTGAACGGCCTGTCCTTTTTTTCTAATTTTAAAGAACTTTTACGCGAGGTGCGTATGTCAGTTTGAAGAGCCTGTTCGTAGGTAGTAAAATTATAGACTTAACAAACACCTTGTTTTAAACTATAAGTTTAATGTGGTGCTGTAGAATTGATAACTGTCACTAGATTTGTTATGCTCGTCTTAGGCTTCGTAAAAAAGGGCTGATAGAAAATAAAGTATTTATTATTTGTTTAGTATTATTGTTTTTCAATATAAATATTCGGATTAAAAACAAAGTAAAAGTTACTTATAACAGACATGCGCCAAAAAGTGACATTAATATAAAAAAAATGGTATTTATTTATATATTTATTTTTAGGCGTAGATTGTAATAAGAGTCGTAATGCAGAGGTAAACGCTTTGACGAATGATGCTCAAAACTGGGCAGTGAATGGTTATATAGAAGTACGAGATCCTAAGACGGGAGGAACACCCCTGCACGTTGCGGCTGCAAAAGGCTATGTTGAAGTGAGTTTAAGCATTAAATTTCTAATAAAATCTATGAATCTCTTAATATGTAATGATGTCAGATTACAATCTGAGAGTGGTAGTTAGGAAGGTTCAAAAGAATAATCATCTTTCACAACTGAGCACAGGAATTGATACTACATCCTCCATGTTAGAAGATAAGAAATTATGTTCTTAATCCTGAGGCTCCAGATTTTATTCACGGAGGAGAAACGAGACCATTTATCCACCACTCTGGCTAAGTGCATGTTGACTAACGTAGAATGTCCATGGTATATGTATGTTTTTGCATCACTTTGGACTATCCGTGATGTTTTTTTCATTCAAAGCTGGTGTACAGTGGTAAGAGTTCAAATAAAACCGCTATACTAGTAGCGCTCGCATTACAAATTAAGCCATCCACACTTTAAATGATATTTATACAGAACTATACTCCTTAGTCACGCCTCTTGGAAATGTAATGTACATTTTTACTTTGTTTAGGTGGCCAGAATCCTTCTTGAAGAATGCAATGTGGATCCAAACTGTGTGGACTATGAGGGTTGGACACCACTACACGCTGCCGCGTTGTGGGGACAGAAAGAAACTGCTGCCCTTTTATTGAAATATGGTGCCGATCCACTTTTAAAGAATTACTCAGTAAGTGGTGGACTTTTTTATTGTTATCCTAAAATGTGTGATTTTTTTTAAAGATTAGTAAATTTTTTTAACGTTTTCATACCATATATTATTGAATTATTCAGGTTTCCCACATAACACCTCATGGGACCCAAGCCAATCTCACATGCGCTTGGTGTTCCCAGCTAATCCACAAACGAGGTTCGCCACCAAAACCAGCATTGGGCTAAAGTGATGGGAAACGGCTCAAATCCTCCCTCCATTGGGGGAGGCCTATGTCCAGAAGTAGATGTCTATCGGCTGATGATGATATTGTGGGAGGCCTCTGTACAACAGAAGATATTTCTGTTAAATTAGTGATGATAATTTCTCGTGTTATGCTGTCTTGCATATCGATACACTGCTCTGAGTAATGCAAATAGTTTTAAATAAAATATCTCTAAAATAATTCGGCGAATACTCTTTCCCCCAAAGTAAACTGCAGTTCATACTACTTTTTGTAATATTTTAGTTTCTCATTGGACGAAATTGTTTAGCAAATTTTTAGTTTTGTTTGAACAATAAAAGCGCCCGATCATGGATTAAATTATCTTCTCAGTTAGTATTTTCATTTCAAATTTGGTTCCCTCTCTTTGGCCTAGTTATATAACACTTTTCCTAGCGCTTTTTGGTCTTGGCATCTATTTGCTACTAGGGATCAGGTCGCGGAGTGCGTTTTCGCGTGGCCAGGCATCGATGAAGCCTTCAGGGCCATAATAGTGGCCGAAGGCAATAACATCAACCGAAAAATAAAAGCTACTAGGGTTTAAAATCACGTTTAAATTACGGAAGAACCTAATTCTACATTTGACGTGATTATATATTATGCTCTACCTCTTTCCATATAACAACCAGATTGTTTAGACGCTTTAGTAAAAAAATAAAAATCATTTATTAATTTGATTTAACTTAAATTGCAGGGCCAGACTTGCATGGATTTAGTTGACCCTAATATATCTAAATGGCTGGCAGAGGCTATTATTAAAGAAACGCGACGTGTCAAAAAGAAAAATATGAATAATAACAACAACAATAATCAGAATAACAATAACAACAACAAGCGAAAATGCATCGAGTCTCAAAATGACGTGAAACATGTTGACATGCAGAACACAGGGCAAATGAACAACCTTGTCAATGGTAAGATCTGTTTAAGTTTGTAGCCTTTCTCTGTGGGTGTTTTTAAACGAGGAAGCGACGAGACAATGAAGTTAATTTCTTGGTAAATGTATTCGCCTGTTGTAAACAATATTGGGCTAGA
This sequence comes from Pachliopta kotzebuea, assembly GCA_018246255.1. Taxonomy (NCBI): domain Eukaryota; kingdom Metazoa; phylum Arthropoda; class Insecta; order Lepidoptera; family Papilionidae; genus Pachliopta; species Pachliopta kotzebuea. The sequence goes on along the minus strand of DWLS01007903.1, from coordinate 3,984 downwards.
TAAGATAATATACACAAGTATTAAAATATACACATTACGATGTGCTCAACACCATGAAACTCAAACTGTTATGATAATAGTTAGAAATTCGTCTAGCGACAGCACTTTTCACAATGGATATAGTATTGTTTGCAAATCATTGTTTTACAAGAAAAATAGACACTGGAGTTCATCCCATATATAATTTATAATCATCATAATGCAGATAAGCCACCCGCAGCTCCAGAAGTAATCACAAAAGTAGCTGAAGGAAAACCACCTAAAGGACGTGCTCCATCTACCGAAAACACTGAAATGCCGGATACACAGCCCCCTACTGATGCAGGACCTTCGTGGCGTTGGCCGGCGTCCATTCGGAAATTAGCAGACTCAAGTCGTAAGTTACAAACATCTCTAGAATATTACCATGTCTCATTTTATGAAATGATATTAAACTAAAAAAGCACGCTGAAGAACGCGTTACACCTGTATTTTAGTGAACAAAGTAAAAGTTTACAGCACCATTATGTAGAGGAAGACAAGTAAAATAGATAAGAAAAATGTAATCCACCTGTTTAAATTATAGGGTATACCTGCTTTGATTATATAAACGTTCTAGAAGTTAAGAGAAAAGAGTCATCTAGCAGTAATTAATTATAATGAAAAACGAATCATTAAAAATTATATACATATTTATTTTTTACTGTCTTATAATTTTTCTTTATTTAATCATAACTTATTGTCACTCTAATATTAAAAACCATGAGTACATATTGTATAATTAATCATAAATCAATAATTCATTACTTTCATTTCAGGGGAAAATAAGTCTACAAATAACACTGATAATGATACTGTGCTGCGAAGAACTCATAGCTTTGAAAATGATATGACGTGAGTTATTTTTTAATAGTATAGGTTGCAGGTGTTACTCAGCAGTAACACATTTTTAACGATTATGATGATTTCTTGGTTTATTTATATGAAAATCCTGCTTAAAGAATGCGAATGTCAAGGTACAAAGTGACGAGACATCACTTTGTGTCTAAAGCTGATGAAGTCATAATGTGTATAGTAAAATTCATTTTATATTATATGATTTGTCGTTCCACCACACTGACAGAAGAAACATCTCTTTTCAACCATATATGTGAACAGCTTAGATTATTTAACTTCATAAAAAAATAACAAATTTATTATTAAATTCTCTCTATTAAATACATTGCTGTATTTCAACATAAATACAATGGCGTCTATTATAGCTTGTGGTCACTGTTGAGCATCAATCGGACTGCATGTATATTTGTCGTCATCTTAGGTATAAAGAAAGTCATTTGGTGATTAAGTACTGTTTTCAATCTCATTTTATTACCATTGCTGTAATATTTGATTTTAATCACCATTGTTTTGAACTAAGATTTGTCATTAACATTATTTAACTATAACGCTTATTACTTAAAAAATTGCGATAATTCTTTATAATGTAATATTAAAAGCACAAATTGCTGTACATAGTGTGTAGTATGGTTGTCTGTATGAACAGTTTTTATCAACGTTACCGCGATGTGACTGCAAGAATAAAGGCGTCTTCGTGTCCCTCTATACCACCAGTTACGCGCAACGCATTGGCCGTCACCAAAATCAGGAAAAAGTGTCTCGAGGCTATTAACAATGCATCAGAGAGTACTAACGAAGATATTAAGATCAGGTGCTACATGCTGCATGTTTCTGCGACCAATGACTTACGTAATTCAGATCTTTACAAAATATCAATGTAAATATTCAAATTTATTCTGAATGTGTAGTATACTCTATATTACATATCTTGTAAGCAACGTCTTTATTTTAGTAGGCTGTTGGTCACAGTAACATATTAATTTTTAAAAATTCATTAATACATACAATAACTTTTAACCCCAATATTTTATTAATACTTTTGCATATGCGTTCATTTTAGTTTATCTTCTTTTATTGCGTTGTTCCTACAAATTGTTAATCGTGATGATTGTGTCCCAGTCCCTGTTTGTGTATTTTTTCATTATTAAGATTTGACATGACTTAATGGTTTAATTAAGAGTAGGAATACACATGTGCTTTTCCAGTTGTTGAAGGAGACCGCCGTGGCAAGTACCATCGCAATGCCTATTTCTACCGTCAAATAATGGTGTGTAAATCATGTTGTAGGTTTAAAAGACTTAACATCTTAAGTTCATGGAACGGCGTATTATTTACCATTGAGAGACATCTTCTTCTTCATGACATCTTATTAAAACAAGGAAGATTTTTTAATTAATGACATTCTTATACAGAACAAATTCAACGGACCGCAAAGAGAGGGACACTAATACATGGAACTCAATCGCAAACACCGGCGCCAATTCCTCTCCTACTAATACGACAACACAAACTACTGTTCGGAGGTATGTTAAACAGTTTTTGTATATTTCTGTATACTACAATTTATCTTGTGTTCTGGGCGTAGGTTGTAGTTGTTTAGAATTGTAGTATGTAGAAGATTGCAATATTTATGATAAAGAAAAAGTATTGTAAAAAAGGGAAAACTAGAAACAATGTGTATTGTATTGTTTATTAACATTATGTGAGGTTTTTTAAATTAGTCTAATAACATGTTAGTTACATCCGATACTTGGTTAATATGTAATTACGTATGGCAGCTCCACGGAGAGCATAGAGTCGAACAGTAGCAGTTTCAATCCGTCATCGGCTACACCCACCAAATTGTCACCTGGCAACATATTCAAGAATTTCTTCAAGTACCCATGCTCTTGTAGTTTTTTATTTATTTGGACACGAAAATTTTATTTTTCGATTTAAATTTTCTTTATTTAGTAACATACAGATGGAATAAAACATGCTTGCAGCTTTACACAACTCATTTATGATTTCGAAATTAAATCTGATTTGGCGCAAAGCTCAATTCAAGATAATTGCTACGTAAATAGTAATTTCAGTTTAATGACACATTCATATTTGTCAATTATATTTTTGCAGAAATCATGAACGAACTCACATCAACATCACTCACTCATTTTAAATAATTACTTTTCTGCTTATTTAACTTTACATAATTTTTGATTATTTAATATAATTAATTTGAAGTTGCTTTATATAGTTTCCGTGTTCAAATATAGTAATATAGTAGTGTATTTTTTGTGTGAATCAAGTTTGTTTAGCTTAGTCCGTTGTTTTGCTGGGACATTTATTTTTTGCCGATTCCAGTTTTTTTTTTTTAATAAATGTACATTTAAATGTGCATGTTCTTCAATATATCAATTATTATATTTTGTATATCAAAGTCTAACCTTTTGCATGTTTGATGTTTACTTCTGTTTATACCATTGTTTATGTTTAACATCTGGTATGTGGTGGGAGTTGTAGAAGATTTACAAATTTTTAAGGTCTTTCGTCCCACCGGTTAGGGACGAGGAGAGCGAAACTCAGAGGAAAGCTCATGCGAAACGTGTTCGTGAAACTCGTCGTTCTACACAGGGAGTTACATTTGATGAGTTTAAATCAGCTGAACAGTTGGTGAAGAAAAAGACGGGCAATGGTACTGCAGACTTGTCATCCACGTCCCCTAAAAAGGCCGATGAACCACAACCAGTTAATACAGAAAGTGGCTTGGTAAGTATTGTGCAATTATTAATAAAACTTTTTGATGTATTGTTTTTCAGAATTTTAGACATTTTTTTTATCTTGTACATAAATTAGTTTATTTCGATTCATTTGAAATTTATCGACTGACACTTGTAAATATGTTGTAATCACTAAAAATTGTGTTAAAATCTGTGCTATTCTTTACCATTTCAACTATATAATGCAGTGATTCTCAACCTTTATTTTGTTGCGGCACATTTTTAACAATTTCAAAATTTGGCGGCACACAAAGAAAAAAAAAGCTAAAAATTTTTTAGTTACAAATTAAAGCAAACTTAAGACTTGAAGCAACAAACTGCGTAAAACAGTTTATAATAATAATTTTAA
>DWLS01007902.1:0-10337 GCA_018246255.1 Pachliopta kotzebuea | reverse complement strand
TTTAGTGGGTGCGAGTCCCACACAGTCCCTTCCGCCACCCCCGTGGCGAGAGGGCAGTGCGTAGGCATTTTCCCCCCTCAAAAAAAAAAAAAAAAGGGGGTCTACACAACACGGAAACACATGGCAAGGGGTCTGTACAGTAGTCGTGGTTATATTTATACCCTATCACATCCAGGTCGGTTCTCAATGAGGTAACACTTTAACCTCGCTAAATGTGATACAGATACAGAAGATACAATGTCCTGAAATTTGAAGTAAGAAATTTAAAAATTCACGCCGTTGAAGAACTCGCTGTATAGGGAAAGTTATGAAAATAACGCGTTTAATATTGAAGTAACTTAAACAGTTTAGTTCAGATGTTAGAGGGGGCAATAGACCCTAAAACGACCACAAATGTGATCGAATCGCATTATATGTTTGTGTAAGGTTGCGCAATAGCGATGCATCGCTATGCGACGTTACGCAAACCAGTAATGTATTGTAACATCGTAACAAGTTGTTGCATTGTGGGAAAAACGTAACAATGGACCGAGCTGGAGATCTCCCACTCCTCGGATGATCCCCAATAAATATTCTGAAACGATGGTAATCTAATGTCAGGTGCGGTTATCGCGGTAATTTGAATGAGATCAACTAATTTACCAGTAATTTTAATTTCAATTATAATTTACTCGGTAGGTCTTTATTGCCTGTAACCAATTAGGTACTACAGCAGCTCCTATTACTACCGAACAGTAATAATAATTACATAGAAAGGTTAACAATAAAATTATATGTAATACATAGGTCACAAAGAATATATTAAAAAATGTATTAAAGTTGACCATTTTACTGATGGTAGGTCATCGGTGATCGTCTAGGTAAGTACTATCGCAGCTCATAATTATACTGCCAAATAGTAATGTGCAAATATTACTGTGTATCATTTTGAATGGTGGTCTATGCTAAACGACTTCATCGTTTCACCTGATGGTAAGTGATACATTTGCCTATAACACGGAGCTGGTTAAGATGGTATAGATGTCACCACATTGCGCTGGTGGCTTTGAGACGTAAAATTTCAAGTCCCCTTATCTTAGATTTTTTTTATTAAGATATATGTCAACGCATGACAATCTCACTTGGAGTTAAGTGATGATGTGGTCTACGTTGGTAAAGGGCATTAACCTAGCAAATGCCTATTAACTCTTTTGAAATTTCATCATAAAGCACCCTTCAAACTGGAACACGGTAATGTTTGCACATTACTATTTGGCAGTATAAATATAAGCTGCGGTGGTACCTACCTACACGGTCACCGGTAACCTACCATCAGTAAAATGGTCAATTTTAATACATTTTTTAATATATTCTTTGTGACCTATGTATATTTATTTTTATTGTTAACCTTTCTATGTAATTACAACTACTTTTAAAGCAGTCTCTAATGGCTTAAGTTCTAATTTAATTATCGGCATTGTATCGCAAGTGGATATTACAGGTAACACGGCCTGCTATTACGTATTATATGTGGTAATTAAATTAATTATCTGTGCGTCGATAGAGATCGACCTTCGCGGTTATATGTTAATAACTACAGTATTTAACTGTCTCACAACAATTGTATAATTTAATTAAAAAAATTAAGATTTTATAGTTAATAGTAGATAGATATTATTTTTGGAAGAAACGAGCATGGGTGTTATGTGATGGTAAAGTGACCATAATTTGTCCTTATTTTATTCTCTTTATCATATAATCCTTAACTAAGGTATACAAAAAGCGGGCTTAATGCCAGCAGGCATTCTCCAACAGACAACATTTGGGGAGGTGAGATGTTGAAGTAGTTAGAAAGACTTTTGAGAATTTAATTCTATTATATAATTTGTATGTATAACTATCAATGAAATTATGTAAATACTTTAAAAGAAATACATAGATAATATATATATGCATATATAGATAAGTAAATATATACGTACATAATAAATATAATGCCGTTACTTATATCTGAATGAGATGATTTCGGACGAGCTTTTTAAACAGTTGTTTTGTTGAAACATTTCGGATCTCTTCAGGTGAGGAGTTCCAGAGCAGTGTAGCCTGAACAGTAAATGAGTTCGCGTAGAACCCAGATACGTATTTTGGAATAGAGATCTTATTTCGAATAGAAAACCGAAGGAATCTAAAATGGGATGATGAGAGATAATGAAATTTATCTTTGGGATAAGAAGGAGAGGATGGAGTATTAAAGATAGAAAAGAGAGCAAGCAATATTCTAGATCTAATTGTTTTTATTTATTTGATTATACCGTCGGTTTGGTCGCTATGCAGCAGCCGTGATCATTGGGAGACAAAAAAAAAACAAGTAAATAAAAGTGATGAAATTCGTAATAATTACTTTCTTTGAATATGTAACATTTGTATAATTACAATAGTAAATTTAAAAATAACCCGTCCTCTGCAGATGAAATGATTAATTAGGAAGCTAAGTTTGAAAAGGTGAACTGAAATAAATTGTTAGAGACAGAGCTAAAGCATTTTGAGTATTTCATTCTTGGTAATATGAGAATAGAGTTCATATAAAAAGATTTCAAAAAGCTCACATCAATCTCTAGTCGTTATCAAACCGCCAATTGCGACTGTGTCTGCGACTAACAAAAGTTCGCACAAACGCCGCCGCGGTACATCACTATGCAGCCGGCGTCGCGTTCTAAAATGCGATACGAACACCTCTATATCCTAAGCAATAAAGTTCACAATAGCACACCACCAACATCATTGAATTACAATAACAAAATTCGAAAACAGCAAACTGAGTCTTATTGCGAAGCTCTAAGGGTTAGTATTGAGGATATTGACTGCACGTGTAAGTTTGCATTTGTCCGATTGTTGAAGATGACGATCTGTCATAATAACAATGTGAGGAACATGCGACAGGTTTCGCTTCACGCCTGCAAATGCGCATGCGCACAGCTCGTATTGAATTGTTTGTATGAAACACATATAAAACAGAAACATAAGCGGCCTTTGAATATTTAATTCACACAGAATACTTTCTGTTAAATGAATATCGTATACAAATGGAAGATTGTACCGCTTGAAATGTTCTATACTATTTTACATACTTTGTTTTATTATCAACGAGACCAGCAATTCCTCTGATGGTATGCGATTTATTTGTTCTGGTTAAAATTATCTACACAGCACCGTATTCCGCTTATCGTCTTGAGACATTAGTTATTGTTTCATCATCATCATCACCCAAGACTGGACATAGACCTCTCTCAATAGTGGACGGATTAGAACCGTCTCCACCCTCTCCTGACTGCTGGGAAGCCAGAACCTCGTTTGATGGTTATCAGGATGCACCACGAGCAAGTGAAGTAGGCTTGGGTCCCGTGAATTGTGTGGGATCCTTTACACCTCACAGTGATATCTGAACATTTGTCTACTGCAATAGAATCTACAGTTCTACTTACCTAGACGGTCTCAGACAACGACCTAATTACCTACGTCTTAAATAGTTTTTTTTTTTATTTTTATTTGAATATACTATTTTATTCCTCGGACTATAATCGGAGACCTTGTTTGCTTATAAATTCCTTATTTGTTCTTATAATTTTTATCAACTGATTACAGTACATTTTTACTTGGTAATTATTTTTATTTCTTTTAACAGTATCCTGTGTAATCTTTTCCATACATTTTAAAAGTACTTCTATATTATGCGACATTATTATTTCGCTTAGATTCGCTTCACTTATCTTCTTGTCCATTCTCATCTCTATATCTATCCTATCCCTTGAATAATTTGGACAATCTATAAGAAGGTGCATAATTCTTCCTTCAACGTTAGGATCACAAGCACAAGACGGTACGTCTTTGTGTTTAAATTTGTATAGATAAAGAATAATAACGTTATATATAAGTTATAGAGCATGTAAAAAATAAATTAGTATTAATAATAAATCCGTAGCCAATGCTAGTATAAAATTCATAGATAATTAGTATCGTAGTAGTAATATAGGTGTTTGGGGTATACGTTGTCCAGCGTTTATCGGCTGATGATGATGGTAATGATGATGGTGATGATGATAGTGATGATGATGATGATGCTGATGATGTTGATGATAGTATCGCAGCCTACGCGTAATTAAAAGATCGGTAACTGTAAACCGAGTTAATCGATTCTAATACAAATAACTACTAAGAATCACAATCAAAACAATACTATTTAAAAGAAACTAGATTTTTTAGTTTCACTAGTATTTTTTGCTTTCTTTACTATTGTTGTCACTAAAAAAGAAGTGCTATTCCGTTTTTGTTTAGATCGTAAAGCAAAAGTGTGGTGAAATGTCAAAGAGATTATTTTTTGAATACTCTATTGATGGTACTAAAAATCCCCGATTTTTACTGTTAAGAAAAAAGAAGATATTTGTTGATTTTTTCTTATAAAATGGTATTAAAAAATATGTTTACGATGTTGGTTTGCCTATTTGATTAAAAAAAAAATATTTTAAGGTCACCATTGCAAAGAATCTTCATCTAAGCTATCCCAAATAGTGGAGAGATTTGAGCCGTCTCTTACTAACCTGACCCAATGTATGTTGGAGGATAACCAGAGCCTCGTTTATTGATTAGTATCGAGCACCATAAAATGAGGTTGTCTTTAAACATTAGAATCCCCAATAGTGGGGGGATTTAAGCCATATCCCCACTACATCTGTCCAATTCCGGTTGGAGGATTATCAGAGCCTTGTTAAAATAGCAGGAGAGGTTGTCGTATGGACATAAGCTTCCCCCAATAGTGGGGAGATTTTTCTCCCACCACACTAGCCCAATGAAGGTTGGTGAGGATGAAGAGACTCATTTGTTGATTACAGGCTGCATCAATAGCAGGTGAGGTCGGCTTAGCTCCAGTGAGGTGGTATGTGAAAATCTTTACACAGCTTGTGAAGTATGTATTTTTTCGACAATAGAAACAGTTATGGTATACGTTACTTTATTTACTTCAAGAATAACTACAGAATAAACATATTTAATAACTACTAAAAGGTATTTCTTTAGTAATCATGTTTTATTCACACTCCAGACTGTCTGCCATCACTATGCCCTCTTCTGGGAATAAAAAACTTCGTAGACAATCGCCGGCATAGGCAAATATTACCTTAAAGTTACTTCCATACCAAAATATATTTTAAGGTTAAGGACATAAGAAACAAATTCCTTTAAACTGTGTGACGACATGCAATAATAAACCTTATTGTAAGGCATTAAGGTTCATTAACACCGCTATGAAGATACTTACGCTGTAATTACAGTACGTGCCTAAAAGCCGTTCTGTCTGGATGAGGCTTTTGTTTCATAATTTCGACTGACGTGAAGGACAAAGGCAACGTGCGCCAAAGGCCTAGGTTGTACTCGAGACCTTTTAATGAAACTGAAAGCGTGACTGTTTAGACTATTTAATGAAAGGAGAGAGCAAAGAGAGAGAGATGCTGTACGAGGCTGAATGCTGGACAGTGAGGGAAGCACATGCTCAGAAGCTACACGTGGTCGTAATGAAGATTTTTTTTTTATTGGTTAAGCGTCAATTCTTGACCACGATCCCACCTGGTGTTAAGTGGTGATATGGTCTATGATGGTAAATTGACCCAATAAGTGCCTATTCACTCTTTTCTTGAAGACACCCACATCGTAATTGTACGGGAACACTGACGCCGGCTTGTTCCACTACTTAGCTGTTCTTATTAGAAACGAGGAACCAAACCTAAAGAAGATGCTCAGGTGGTCAGGCGGAGTGACTAGACTAGACAAAATTCAAAAAGAATACGTCCGAGGTAGTTTCAAAGTCATTCCAGTACAGGAAAAGCTAACCGAAACACGTCTAAGATGGTACGGCCACGTAATGCGGAGAGACAGCAAGCATGTGGTTCACAGGGCACTGGCAATCCCAGAAAGGAAGAGAGGAAGAGGGCGGCTCCCCTTGACCTGGTGGACTAGTATGGTCAGTATAGTTAAGTCCCAATTGCCTGACCCGACAACCCGGGACAGATTGTCGTGGCGCAAAAAGATAAGGAGAGCCGACATCTCCTAACGTGGGAAGAGGCAAAGAAGAAGAATGAAAGGAGAGAGCAGGTAAGTGAAATAATATTGAGGTTTACTGATGGTAGGTCTCCTGCAAATGGTGTAAGAAATCCCACGCAAGAACTCAAGTAACATTCAAAACTAACCTCATCCGGCTTTTGCAATTAGTTGATAAAAATTATAAATATAAAACAAATATTTGATAAGCAAACAAGGTCTCCGACTATAGTCCGAGGAATAAAAGAGTGTATCTAAATAAAAAAAAAACTAACCTTATCATGGTACAATCTAATCAACAAAGGAGGCTGGAGGTCCCCATCAAATGGCATTGGGCCAGCGTGGTGATAGATGGTCCAAACTGTTCAGCTTTGGACGTTTATTGCCTTTCCTCAACTCCTTTAACCCATTAATTTTAACTCTTTAAATTGGAATTTAGTAATTTTTAGTACGTCAGTATATATTTATTGGTGGTAAGTCTTAACCATCTAGGTATGTACCACCGTAGGTATTTCTACCACCAAAAATTTATGTATAAACATTACTGTATTCCAGTTTGGATGTTAGTGAAGTTACTGAGGTAACGAGATTTGATATCTACATCTCAATTCGAAGATGAGGCACAGTGTAAGTGTAAGCTTATCACTTACCATCAAGTGAAACTTGCTCGTCTCGATTAATAAAAAGAAGGTATTTAAAAAAGAAACATCAATATCCAGACCAAAAAACAAGGTTGTCTCATTCTCTTCAAACAACTAGGTAACAGTTAATAAGCATTCAATTATTTATAACCTTTTCAAACATTCACAGCAATAAAGTTCATTATTAAAATTTACGAATAGTGTTGAATCTAAAAATATCGTTAATGTGAGAAGAATCTTAACAATGAACACGGAAGGCGAAGCTCATCGATATAATGACCGATCTCATCAACCAGCCGACCTGGCATCTGGATCTTCTGAGAACCACCGTCTCCGGAAGCGAGTGTGGACTGTGATGGGAGGTCAGCGGTCGCTGGTCAGCCTGTACCACACGAGTCGACCATTTCCTTGAGGGTTATTACGTATTACCTGTGGGAACAGCTGGTACTTTCCTCTGGTCCAATTTTAAAAGGGAAGGTTTTTATACATAATATACTATTATACTTTTATTAGTCATTTATAATATAAAATTAATAAATTCATAACGTTATTTTCATAGATATTTATATATAGCATATGTCGGTTTTAAGTCGGCATAGCGACATCCCATCTCGCACGGACGCACACCAAGAAAAGTAAGATATTAGTAGGATAGTTCCATTACTATCCAATACCTGATTCGTGATAGCCTGGTGGTTTGAACGACGGCTTCCCACTCCGAAAGTACTGGGTTCGAATCCTGCCTACACCAATGAATTGTTCAATTTATATGCAGTTAGTATAACATTAAAGATATAAACATTAAGAAAAACTGTCCAATACTTTCATTACTCATTTTAATATTAATGCTACTAAGTAAAGGAATTCCCTAACAACCAGAATTGGGCCAGGGTGGTGAAAGACCGCCCAAATCCCTCACAATAAAAGAGGCCAATGTCCAGCAGTGGACGTTTATCGGCTGATGAAGAAGGTTAATGAATACTTTTCACCTACCTACTACCTATCAGTTTGATCCGGGTAGTCACTAGTAGGTAGGTCTTCGTTGTTACAGGCCGTCTAGGTAGGTCTTACCGCAACTCCTATTTCTACTACCAGATAGTAATATGCAAACATTACTGCGTTTACTGAAGGGTGCTATAGCTAGTGAAATTACTACGGTAACCGACTTAACAATTAACGTCTTAAGGCGACGAGCGCAATATGGTGCTGTACATACCATCTAACCAGCGCTGTTATGGGCAAGCGTATCACTTACAATCAGGTGAACGCTTTGCTCTTAAATAATTATCGTTCAGTTAATAACTAACTGTAACGACAATAAGCAGCCTCAATAGTAAAACGAACACGCTCTGATTCACTCAATAAAAAGTGCTGTCAGCTGTTATATTTGTGAAGCACTTATTGCAAACTAGATAGATCTTTTTTTTACAGATATAGATCAATGCTTGAGCACGATCTCACCTGATGTTAAGGGATGTTATGATAAAGGGCATTAACCTAGCAAATACCTATTTACTATTTAAAGATTCTTCTATCTTCTGTCTTTCATCTGAAAGATCTAGGGTTTCTCTTTGAATTATGAAAGTAGGTAAACCTTTTGCAAATTAAAAACATGTTTACTTTCATAATTAAAACGTTTGGATTATTTGTTTATATAAGTAATATATATTTTGTCATATACTTTTTATGTTTCTTATATATAAATAAGCATTACTGATCTTTAATTATATATTTATTATAAACAATTATTATTATATTATTTATTTGTTATCTCTTCTATTCTATTGAGTTGAGAAGAAATCGCTTATAGTACTAAGACCGATCTAGCCCATATGAGGTTATGAGTTTAGTTAATTTACTATATATCATATGAGCAATAAAGAATTTATCTGTCTAACATAATAGGTATAAAAAATCGTAATAAATATTCAGATTTATATAGAACAAGTGTCCCATACAAAATTTTGAAACTTTGGTCAATCACAACTTGACAACCCGACCACATACCACGAAAATTCCAACGGCTCTGGTCTTATCTAAGCGAGATCTGTATGATAAATTTAGCACCAGCTCCTACCCCTTGTAGTTCTCAAGATTGAAAATTGTTGACGAACAGACGGACATTGTCGTTTAAATAAGGATATACTTTACATCAGAGTTGTTACGGATGATCTGATAAAAGACAATATCTGCTGTGGCGATGAAAGCATTAACCTATATCAGTGATTTAAATATGAAAGAATTTTGAGTCATATTTAAAACGGTAGACCTCCTATCAATTGGACCATTCGGATCAACCTAGTAGGGTATTAGAGCCAATGACCCTATCAACGTCAATCGGAATGGAAACGAAACGGTCACTCCCGCAGCGGTGTAGCATCTCGTCCCATTGTTTCAACTCTGCCTCCAACCATATTAGGACTTCCTGTGTAAACAAAGCATGTATACAATGCAGTGTGCTTTACTATTAACTAATTGTTAGTAAACATACTTTTTTCGGGCCACAGACCTCTGTCGTAATACTTTAAAGGAAAACATGTTCACAGGTAGATATAACCCTACAGTAAATGTTTAGCTGTTGCAGTACTATTTTAAAACAATCATCTATTAAAAATAGCACATATAGATATTTTTAAATTAACCTTTTAAAATAGTATTTTATCTCATATTGCTTAACAGTCAAAAAAATATTATATATAAGTAACAGATACGTAAACCTAATGCTGGAAGGCCCACACTAGGTGGACCGACAATTTGGTGAAGGTCACGAGAATCCGATGGATACAGTTCGTTCGGAGTGGAGATCTTTGGAGAATGCCTATGTCCAGTAGTGGGCGTTTAGCAGCTGATGACGAAGATTACCTGACATACAACCTCAGCAGTCAAGCAGCTGATTCTTTCGTTCAATTATGGGATTATATAGTCCATCTGGCTAGATACCACCTTTATAGAGAATTAGTAATGATGTCATAAGAGTACTGCCGTTTTTGGCTGTTTATCATCAACAACTGCAGCCAACTGGTGTTAACCTATTGTACAAAGGGTTATGACTTCTCGTCATCAGTTGTTAAACGCCCACAGCTGGACATAGGCCTCTCCCAAAGATCTCCACTCTGATCAATCTGTATACAGATTCCGCGACCTTCACCAGATTATCGATCCATTTTATGGTGGGCCTTCCAGCACTACATTCACGTATATAACCTACACACAAAATTTTTTTACTGGAATGCAATACGAGATAAAAACTATTTAACAAGTTTAAGACAGAAATATCTATATGTACTATGTTAAAAAAATTATTAAAATAGTCCCGCAATAGTAATTCATTCAACATTTACTGTAGGTTATATCTACCTGTGAACATGTTTTTTCTTTAAGGTATTACGACAGAGGTCTGTGCCCAAAAAAAGTATGGTTACTAACAATTACTGCGCTGTCATCCAGCGGATTCTCATTTATGTGAATTGAAGTTTATCTTTAAACAAAATATTGTAAAGAAATTAAACCACTCAACTTCTATTAGACAATATATATTCGTTCAGAGTTACAGCACTTACACTTAGATTCTTACAATAATAGTAATGTGTCCTCCGTCACTTGCTCACCTCTTGTATACACAATAACTAT
>DWLS01007901.1:0-10338 GCA_018246255.1 Pachliopta kotzebuea | reverse complement strand
CATTTGCTAGGTTAATGCGCTTTACCATCATAGACCACATCTTCACTTAACACCAAGTGGGATCGTGGTCAAGCATTAATTTATACTTACGTAAAAAAAATTAAACATATGAATCATAGTCATGATTACAACCATGTAACAATATCGGGATCCACGTGCTGAAGTACACAATGTTACTTAGGATAAATGCAAGCAGTATTTATAATAATAGAGTAATACACTCTTACTCTCTCTCTGTAGATACGGACCCCTATTACAACCATGTAATTGTTAATGTAAGCTATCGGAAAAGGATTCATGTTTATAATTAAGTTATATTTAAATACATTTTCTTATTGGTGAATTATCCAATGTGAATGTACTTAAAAAAAAACCCTTAAACAGTATTCTAGTTAGGTTTGGTTTCAGTTCGCGGGACAGAGAGAAACCCAGTCCTTATGTATGTGTGTAGGTACTCACGGTTACGTAGTAGACTCCCTCCGCTCCCTCCCCGCCTTCCTCGAAGTCGATCGGCGTGCCCGAGTCGCCGCTGCTCAGCGAGCTCTCAGAGCCGCGCCTAGTCAGCTGCGCGCGGGTTCGATCCCGTAACGGTGAGGGTAGATGGAAAGGTTGTTATGCACCCAAATTAATTCACACGATAGAACAGGTTATATGATGGAAGAGATTAATGCACGTGTGGTATTTATTCTGTTATCAAGGTACGGTTAGAACTATAGTGAATATGAAAACAAAACAGTATCCCGTGCTGGAGCACTGGAGCATTGGAGCCTGTGTGATATCAACGGCCGCGGGCATGCGGACGCCGGGCGGCGGCACGCGGCGATGAATCGTTCAAATGCAAACGGAAAAGTAAATATGTTGTCATGCTGATGGCGAGTGGATCGAGTGCTTACCTGATCGCCGGTGGTGACCATCGTTTTGACCTGCTGCGTGAGCACACGTTGCTCCTGCCTCGTAGCAGAGGAAGTGAGTGTGTGCGCGACTGTCTTCTCCTCCATTTGCTGCGTTTTCGCTTTCGTGTCGAGGTCGTGGTGGGTGGTGGCTGTGCGCGTGGTGACCGCGCGCGCCGTTACGTACGGACTCTTTCCCTCGGGCTCTAAGCTTTCCGCCTACGGTTAACGCACAAACTAGCATGCATTCACTATGTACAGGTGTGGCGCGGCCGGTGTATGTATGGGAGAGGGCACGTGTCAGCTACGAGTAGGTACGTTAGCATTCACAACAACAACAACAAATGAAGTGCCACTCGATGGATGAACGGAAATAAATTAATTGAAAAAACAACATTTAAAAAAAAAGGTGGCGGTAAACTGCCTTGTTACTGGTATGAAATTAATTAGTCAACTTAACGAACCTTGTTGGTGTGAGTCGAGAAGGTCACTTCCCCGGTGCCCAAGTTCTCAACCTCCTGCTCCACGTTATGCGTCACACCTTCGTCGTTTTTAGTGAGGAGTTGCTTGGTGGTGGTCTTGACGACCACCGGTGGGGTGGGGGTCTTCTTCGATCGCTGCGAAACCGGGATCTTTGAGGACAGGGGGGTGCTGGACGAGACGTATCCCTGGTGACGTATGTGCTCGCTCGTCGTGTACTCGGTGAAGGTCTTGGGCTCGTCGCCACGCGCCGGACTCTCGTCCTTGCCGAACGTGGAGAACTTGTGGGTGTTGACCGTCTGTATGTCGATGTTCGCGGGTAGGTCCTGCGTCTCCTTCTCGATCGTGTAGTTGCCGCTCTTGTCCTCGAAGTGCGAGGGGTCTATTTGCGAGTAGTGCAATATGAGCTGGCCGGTGACCGGGTCCCGCACAGCCGTGCTCGGATCTATGTCGCCCGTGTCCGGGTCTATGTCGCCGTACTCTGTCTTTATCCTGCCGGTCACTGGGTCGATCTTGCCGGACAGCGTCATCGTTTGCGTCACCGTTGTCCGCGCGCCCTTGAGCCGTGGATCATCAGGATCCACGTCGATCGTTTCCCCAGTGATAGGATCAATTATTTGGTAAAGGTAGACAGTTTTAGTTGTAATTATTCTGCCGGTTGTTTCATCTATAGTGCACTCCCTTGGGTCCACTTCCTTTACGCGGCCCTTCTCATCTTTTTGTGTTATAACGTAAATTTTAATTATAATTAGCCTACCGGTTTTTGGATCGATTTTACCCAACTTGGTGTAAATTTCACCAGAGCCGGGGTCTACCTGCGACGCCGAGTAGAGGGGCTGGTTATCTTCATCGACTTCCCCAGTGGCCGTGTAAATTTGTCCGTTAATCGGGTCTACTTTGATAAGTGTTTTGTCAATTTCTGTTGTTCTGACTATAGTTCCCGTTTTAGGATCTAGACGCCCGTAAATTGTGATGATGTAACCGGTAACGAGGTCTATTTGTCCCGCAGTGTAAAGAACTTCCCCAGTATGTGGATCTTTCGGTCCGGCTATCCAAATCTGGTTAGTTTTTGGATCGACTTTGACATTTCTAGGATCGTTTGATACAATTTGTTTTCCGGAAACAGGATCCACCTTATTTCTAATAATCCGTAAACAGATTAACCTACCAATATCTTTGTCCGGTTTACCAGATTTAGGATTCACTTGACCACTCCTAAGAAGGAACTGTCCGGTAACTGGGTCAATATTAAGTTCCTTGCTCTCAAATTTACCGGTTTTGGGATCATTGTAAGTTACAGTACCCTTCAACAGGTCGATCTGACCATACTTTGTGTCGATCTTGTTGTTGTCAGGATTGAATTGTCCCGTTGTACTTTCAATAATGGAATGTTTTGGTTCTATTATACCTTTCTTTGAATCAACTTTTCCAACAAATGTGGTGACCTCAACAACAGGATCAATATGAGTTCCTACAACAAGTACTTGGCCTAGTTTTGAATCAAGTATACCAGATTTTGGATCAAGGACGCCAGTGATAGTAATTTGACCATTATTTTCATCAATATACACTGGTTTAGTGCCTTGTGCTCCAGAGGTGTCCGTCACAAAAATAACACCATTCGATGGATCAATTACGCCGTATTTGGTCGAAATTTGGCCAGTTTCAGCATCAACTTTACCTTTAGTATGTTCTACAGTACCGCTTTCAATATCCACCTTACCAGTTTTCGGATCAATCGGCCCGGTTATTGTCGTAATTTCTACGAGAGGATCATCTTGTTTTGCAACACTTAATATCATGCCCAAGTTATGGTCTGGTTTACCAGTCTTCGGATCGATTGCGCCGGATGGTATAAATATTTGACCGGTTTCGGGTAATACGGAACCTTCCTTGGTCTTTTTTTGGCCGGACGAATCTGTTACCACTATACAACCGTTATTGGAATCGAGAACGCCATACTTAGTTTCAATCTTTCCATTCGGATCTAGAATGCCAGTTATGTGTTCAACTTCTGCTGTGCTTAAATCTGGTTTTTTGGTTTTAGGATCGACTCTAGTAAATATGACCATTATTTTGACAATCTTCCTCTTTGGTGGTGCCGGAGGTGCGCCTGTAGGCTTAACTGGAGGTATTTTCGGGACTGGTGATACTGATGTTATAGGTGAAGCTTTTTGTGCCTGGCTACTAATGGGTGATGAAGTTCTTACTGGCGATTTTAGCGGTGTTTGAATAGATGTTTGAGTAGGAATCTTAACGGGAGATACAATTTGCTTAGCTGGGGAGACACTTGCTCTTTGCGTTATCGGTGCTACTGTAGATAATACGTTTTGTTTGTCAACAATCGCTAGTTGTTGTGCAAATGACGGTTCAAGTTTTCCAGTGGAGGGGTCTAAAACTGTAGTTGTTATTATAAAGTTACCGGTTTGAGAATTAATTTCTGCTTGTTTCAACTCCTGTTTTCCAGTTATAGGGTCTTTATACAGTATTTGTCCTGATCTCGGATCTATAATGCCGAAATCCGTATGAATTTTACCATCCTCAACACTAACATAACCTTTAGATGCTTCGATGGAACCAGCGGCCGCGTCCACGGACTTTGTTCTTGGGTCATATTTACCTGTAATAATTACAAGACGAATTTCACCTTTAGCAACTGGTTTGCTAAAAGGCACAACTCTTTTGTTCACAATACTATATTGTTGGGCCATTGTTGAATCAACTTTACCGGTCCGCGGGTCAACAACTTGGTTGGTTATGAGCAAATGCCCAGTTGCTGGATCTACGTTCGCTTTTTTAACATCTTTCTTACCAGTTATTGGATCTACAAATGTTATTTCTCCAGTAGCGGTATCAATTGTGCCAAGTTCCGAAGTTATTTTACCATCAGGTGTAACAACAGCGTTAACAGTATCCACAAATCCTTGATTTGGGTCAATTTTCTTTGTCCTGGGATCATATTTAGTGGTTATTATAACAAGATGTATTTCTCTTTGCACAGGCGTAGTACTTTTATCGACAATGCTCAGATGTTGAGCAAGATTAGAATCAATTTTCCCTGTATTTGGATCTATTACACCTGTCGTAAGAATTAAATGACCATTTTTGGGATCCGCAATAGCATGTTTTACTTCAGTTTTACCCGTTTTCGGATCAACTTGTTCAATTTTACCCGTCTTGGGATCAAGAACACCGTAATTAGTATGTACTCTTCCATCAGCCGCTATGATTCCGCGTGAGGTTTCAACGTGCCCGTTAGAGTTATCTAACCTTTTGTTCTTCGAGTCATACTTGCCTGTGATCACTACTATCTGTATTTCTCTACCAGGAACGGGAACAAAAGTATCATTTGGTTTGGCAACAACACTTAATTGTTGTCCAAGAGCAGGATCTACAGTTCCAGTAAGCGGGTCTGTGACGCCCGTTGTAAGCAACAGATTTTTAGTTTTGGAATCTACAGATGCATTTTTAACATCTCTTTTCTTAGTGATAGGGTCAATATAAGTAACTTGTCCAGAAACTGGATCAATTACACCAATATCCGTATAAATTCTTTCATCAGCGCCTACAGTGCCTGGAATCGTGTCAACGTGTGGATTAGAAAGATCCAATTTCTTATTCTTTAAATCATATTTTGATGTTATTATTACTAAATTGACGTATCTGCCAGGTACTTGTTTTGATAAATCTTTATCAACCACACACCATTGCTGCGCAAGAGTAGAATCTATTCTTCCAGTTTTAGGATCTACCACTCCGTTAGAAAAAATGAAATATCCAGTTTTTTTATCAACAACAGCTTGCAATGTTTCATGTTTACCAGTTTTAGGATCAGTTTGCTCAATTTTCCCGGTTTTCGAATCCAAAACAAAATTATTGCAATGTATTTTTCCATCGTTTGAAATAACGGCAGGTAAATTTTGCACTTGACCATTAGGATGATCCAATTTTTTAGTTTTAGAATCATATTTACTAGTGATAACTACAAGATGCACTTGTTTTCCGGGCACTGTGGGTACGTTATCGCTACATCTGCTTACAATAGACAGTTGTTGTGCTAAATCTGAACTGACTTTACCTGTATGCGGATCGATAACTCCGGATGTTAAAAGCAGATTTCCTGTTTTACCATCAACTATTGCTTTCTTGACATCCTGTTTGCCTGTTGTTAAATCTACAAAGGTTATTTGACCAGTATTGGGATCCACTGTACCGAACTCTGTATAAACTTTATCGTTCTCCTTAATTATTCCAGAAACAGAGTCAACGTGAGCATCTGTGAGGTCCATCTTTTTATGTTTAGCGTCATATTTAGAAGTTATTATAACTAAGTTGACATTCTTTTCAGGACTAATTTTAAGTGTATCTTTTTCCGCTACTGACCATTGTTGAGCAAGAGAGGAATCTGTTTTTCCTGTCTTCGGGTCAATAATGCCAGTAGAAAGAATAAAGTGACCGGTTTTCGGGTCAGCAATAGTCTGTTTGATTTCTTGCCTTCCTGTTACGGTGTTGAAATAATCGACTTTACCTGTTTTTGGATCTAGAATACCGAAATTGGAATGAACTTTACCGTCAGAAGAAACAATAGCCCTGGATATGTTAACCTGGCCGTTAGGGTTGTCTAATCTTTTATTCTTAACGTCATATTTATTTGTAATAACTACTAATTGAACTTCTTTACCGGGTACAACAGCAAAGGTATCTTTAGGTGTATTAACGATGCTCAATTGCTGACCTAATGTACTATCGTGTTGTCCACTGCGAATATCAATAACACCTGATGTTAATAAAAGGTTACCCGTTTTACTATCAACTGTTGCTTTCTTAACTTCTTGTTTCCCTGTGGTAGGATCTGTCACGGTAATTTGACCTATGCTAGGTTCAATAACACCAAATTCAGTGTAAACTTTGTTATCACTACCCATTGTTCCGGGATATGTGTTTACGTAAGAAGTAGAGAGGTCCAATTTTTTTGTCTTAGGTTCATATTTAGCTGTTACAACTACTAAGTTCACCCGTCCCTCTGACATTCCTTTCGGTGTATCTTTATCAATGATATTTATTTGTTGAGCAAATGATGAATCAACTTTACCAGTTTTCGGATCAACTACGCCGGAAGTCAAAATGAAACTACCTGTTTTCGGATCTACAGTCGCCTGTTTAGAATCACGCTTCCCAGTCTTTGGATCTGTGAAATGAATTTTTCCGGTGTTAGGATCTAATATACCAAAGTTCGAGTGAACTTTGCTGTCTTTATCGCTAATTAATCCTTGCGATATCTCAACATAACCGTTCGGTGTATCCAATTTTTTATTCTTTGTGTCATATTTACTTGTTATAGCTATAACTTGCACGTCTTTACCAGGAACCGAAGCAAAAGTAGAAATTGGTTTATCAACGATACTGTATTGTTGTCCCAAGGTCGTGTCAAGTTGTCCAGTGCGAGGATCAATAACACCGGAGAGTAAGAGGATATTACCAGTCTTTGGATCAACTGCGGCATGTTTGATTTCTTGTTTACCCGTTTTCGTATCTGTAACTTGAATGTCACCAGTTCTTGGATCTATGATACCATATTCCGAATATATTTTGCCGTCAGCGCCACTCAAAACTCCTTTAATAGAGTCAACGTGAGCAAAGGTTGGCTCCAATTTCTTATTTTTAATGTCATATTTACTTGTTATCACTACTAACCTAACTTCCCTATTCACCTTAGTCGCGTCCTTCTCTACTATACTAAATTGTTGTCCGAGGGATGAATCAACTTTTCCCGATTTTGGATCCACGACTCCTGTTGTTACCAAAACATTACCAGTCTTTTGATCTACATATGCTTGTTTTGGATCCTGCTTTCCAGTTTTAGGGTCGATGTAATCTATTTTACCTGTTCGGGGGTCAATAAGGCCATAATTAGAATATACCGTGCTATCAGAAACAACAATAGCTTTAGAAACGTCTACATGGCCATGCGTTGGGTCAAGTTTCTTGTGTTTCCCGTCGTATTTGCTTGTTATAACAACTAAATCAACTTCTCTTCCGGGTTTAGAACCAACTTTATCTTCAGACCTTTCAACGAAACAGTATTGTTGTGCTAATGAGGGATCAACTTTTCCTGTTTTTGGGTCAATAACACCAGATGTGAATAAAATGTGGCCGGATTTAGAATCAACGTGACCATTTTTTACTTCTTGTTTACCGGTAGCTAGATCAGTATAGTTCACTTGTCCAGACTTAGTGTTTATAATCTCAGTTTCCGTCTGAATCTTGCCGTTAGTTTTATTTAATACACCTTTAGTGACAAATATAGTTCCGTTAGCATCGTCAAGTTTCTTTGTTTTTGGATTGTAGCGACCTGTTATAATGACGATTTGTATTTCATTCTCTCTTTTAGTTATTGGTAAAGCTGCAGTTGCAGGTACTTCATGATGCGCTCTCTCAGCATCTAATAGAGCAATAGTTGGATCAATGAGATGTTTAGGACCTCTTGCTTGTTCCTTTAATGCAGCTGACTGCACATAATCAATGCCGGGAGTTCTTAGTTTATTTAGATCGTCTGGCGTTTTTCGTTTTTCAGCACTTTCTGCTACCTTTTTATCTTCTCCAGGAGCATAGTTAAATGCGAGACCTGCTTTTCTTGTTGTTGGACTTTGACTTTCATCAAGATTTCTTTGCTTTTCATCGGAAATCGGCTCTTTTTCGTAACTGAAAGCACCTTGTATAAAGGGTTTAGTGCGGGATGGACTTTTTTCTGTATCTGTATATTCGTAAGGTTTAGTAAAGCTAGGTTTACCATCTTTAACCGGGCTTTTGTCGACAGAACTGTCCAAATTATAACTATCGTTTGACGTATCGAGTACGGCGACTTTTGTTTTAGAATCTTTAAGTTTTTTATCTTTGTCTTTAGGAGACTTGTCTTTAGGAGATTTGTCTCTAGATTTCGGCGATTTGTCTCTAGATTTTGGTGATTTATCTTTAGGTGATTTCTCTTCTCTAGGCGATTTTTCTTTTCTACCGCCGAAAAGTCCGAAGCCACCCGCCTGTACGTAGATTGGATTAAAAGGAGGGGAGAGGAGAAAAGAAAAACAACATAGTGATAAAATAATCGTATAAATTAAATTGTAAATTTGATATTTGAATATGTTTTGGTATTTTCAAAAAAATAATACGATAGTGTCGAAGAAAAAATGCAAGATCCCAATGCATGCTTGTTCTAATTGCATATCTAACATATATATTTACAGAGACATTGTATAATACACAAACAACTACGTTCGGACGAAATCCCACTGATGGGTTGAGTGAACAACAGCTGACCTTATCTACCATTCTCGTTTCTTGCAGTGAATAAAATATGTGTGTTTAGCTCATCGAAGTTAAAGGCTCACCTTTGATTTTTTGGGAGTTTCCACATTGTTTGTGATCCCGGGGTCGCTCGTTGTGTCCGTTCCTATTGGCATATAAATAATCATTTATTAGCGTGAAAGTACTGATATTGATATGACGATTAGATTCGTTTTTTACTTTTTTTTGTCTTTGCTTTAACGGCCTCTGTGACTCAGTTGCCAAAAGCTTGCCTCATACCAAGGAGGTCCCTGGTGTATTTTGGGATCAGAATTTGTAAATTTTAGTTGGTGACAGATTTTTTGTAACTTCTGGCTAGGAACACTATTATTATTAATTAAATTGTCAAGAGCTCTGTGTAAAAATGGATAATGATGAAATTGAACCGTATTTGTAACTTAAATTTTCAATTCAAATCAATTTCAATTTCAAAAAATAACACATTCGAAGGGTATGTGATTTCTTTTACAAATATTTTAAATACATTTTTGGAACAGTATTATGGTAGTATGCTAACCATTTTCAGCAGGTTTTCTCTCGGCCAATTTCTTTTCTTCTTTCGGGGGCGTCGTAGGCATCACCTTCACCGCACCCGGAGGCGGTTTCTGAAATAATCAAATCCCACATTGATATACACTCTTTTGGTTGTCTTTACTCAAATTTTTCTAACTATTATAAATATTAGCTAATCGTAAAAACTCAAATTGTTAAATCTTATAAGAGAAGCTAAAACCGTCTTTAAGTATTTTACCAGGCGTGCATATTAAACAAACAGGCTACTTGTTTGTGCTACATGTGCATTTAAAAAACTAACTACTTCCCTACTGTGTCTTTAGCCTAAACAAAAGGTGAAGCACTTTAGAGTGTTTACATCAAAATCTATAAAAAAAAAATCGATGTTCTGACCATATGATACATTAAAAATTACTAATTTAAGGAATGATCAATTTTCACGCCAAATCGTTGATTTGTGTAAAGCACTGAGATGAGTTTAAGAGTTTATGTCAATAATCAGTCTTACAACATAAAGTATATTAATATCTAAACCATACTTTTATTCTATAAGATACTTTGTTAAAAATTAATTAGTTTTCGATATTTATTTTGACTGCATATAAAAAAAAATATTTACAATACTAGATTAAAATTCAAAGAGATTTCTGTACACAATATAAACAAAGACCTGCCCCAAGAACTCGATTAAGCAAATCAGAAGTAGCATGTATTCTTAAGTAGGAACCCTGGAACATTTCTAATCTCCCGTATTCGTATTAAAGCAGTGTTATAATGACATTAGATGTGTATGGAGGCACCTTCTCCAGGCGCTCGGCGAGATACTCCCCCTCGAGGGAGCTGGCTGAGGAGGCGCTCGCGGTCCCACCGGAGCGGCGGCGCAACTGATCCGAGCGGCATGCGATACGGACAAGGGTTAATGGGCCGTCGGGAGCACAGTGCCGCCTACCTCACTACCTACCAACCATCTCCAACTTTACGGTATGACGTGTATCAGTATACTGACGGCACTGCACTCCGGTGACGGCTGGACAAGCGTTACAATGTATGTGTAATATGTGGTGAAGTCACCGCGTGGGAACCGTACCACTACCACTACACGAAAGTCATCACT
>DWLS01007900.1:0-10339 GCA_018246255.1 Pachliopta kotzebuea | reverse complement strand
GTTTAATATTAATTAATTTCATTATCCTTGTTTTAACTATATTCATAACACTATAATAAATTAGAAGCGTACAAACGAAAAATGATGTATGAATTACCTAAAATATGTTGATTAACATTTTGGGAAAATTAATCGTTTATTTTGGAGTCTGGTATGAGAATAATGGAGTAAACTTGTCACGTAGGGACCAAATTAGGCGAACAAAGCAAACAGCCTAATATTTGTGAAGATAATAAGACTAATAGAAACATTGGGACAGACGTGGGCAGGTGTAAGCTGACTCATGCATCGATTCCAACTAGCAATTCCGAAGCGTCCTTACTATCTTGTTATTGTATCGACTCATTTTAACAATCTAATTTATGAGTTCAATACATATGGTAAATTTTATTATAAGATGTATAAAAGTTTCCTTTGTTAACTACGATGGCCTATACATTTTATTGAGGTGTTAAGGATATTTATCACAAAACTTATTTACAAATATGTATGTCTAATACATCATATCTGTAAATATATAACACATAAAACATTTTGTTTGATATTTGCAAGTATCATACCATATAAGTGTTATATCTATAGATATTTCGTAAAGTGCGTGTCCTACAACGCATTAACTTGAATTCTCTACTCGCCGGCACAATATTATAATTTAGTATTGTTTTTATTTCTTACTATGAACTTCCGTGCGCGTATAGAGTACATCACTAGATCTAAAATAAAATCACCCACATTTTCCTAGCAGGGAAAGAAATTTGTTTTTAAGATTTTACGTTACTACTTTGTTGATATAATAAGGTATACCGGTAAACAAAAGTAGTACTAGGATTCGGAGACCTGGAAACAGGACCTTGTAATGAGAGAATATACTTAATTGTGATTTAGTTAAGACTGCATTCAAAAAATTTCATGAATATTTTTCCGTAAATGTAAAAAAGTGAACAACTAATCTTCAAATGTAATAAATCTAAGTCATTTGGAGCAAAATAAGAAAAAGAAAACTTGTTAAGTGTTATAAAAGTAAGACCTTTATATTCATTTCGCAATATAATTTAATATAGTCATATTATAAAACATATATTTGGATAAGACTTTCAAAGTGATATAAAATAATAGTAATCTGTCATTCAAGCATCTATCATAGTTGCCCAATCAGGTTACACTGTAGCATCTAGTTTTGTCAAAAAGTAGTGTAAAATGAATACTGTGTTCCGATTTAAACGTTGGTGAAGAACACTGTAATTACACTGAACTAAAATTACTGGGGTTACGAGAGTTAAAACCTTATGTCTTAAGACGACGAGCGCAAGGTGCAGCAACACATGCACGTATGCCACCCTAATTAGCGCCATATTGTTATAGTCAGAAGTGTCGCTTACCTTTAAAATAATCCACCTAGTAGTAACCACATGATTTTTTAATTATTTTGCTTGTTAAAATCTTTGATTAGACCTTACTAAATATATGTCAATCAAATAGTACATTTGCAAGTACTCGATTATTTAGTAAGTTCAAAAAGTCAAATTGAATATAACTGTTTAGACATATTCAAAATACTCTAATAATAAACTGTTAAGAATTATTTCCTATTTAAAATACACATTTTTAAATTATTATTACGACATCTATTGATAATATTTACAAACTAATATGATTTTAAAAGTATTGAATTAATAGTTATTATTTTCCTAACTAATAAATTTGTAAAATCTTGTTTGTAATTTATAATGGATCATATCATTAGTCTTTTTTGGTTAATTAAGCTAAGATCTTGTTCGCTACATTAATATTATCAATTTTTTTCACAAAAACAATTTTAATTAGTAGGTAAAAATATTATTAATTAAAAGGTTTTAAAATTTTGTTACATGTATTACATAAGTTTTAATAATGATTAGAAAAATAATGAAGTTAAATTAGGTTAACGAATAAAAAAAACAATATGACTTCCGCACAGAACGACAATATTAGGCAAGTTATTGTCTATGCCAATTCTCTTTACTCGAAATATCGTAATTCTATTGGCTATTAGAATTAAGTTGAAAATGGCGCGTTTTGTCACATCCTGTTATGTGTTGGTGAGTGCATGGCCTCGACGTTGATCCCGTTCCAAGTTTTTATTCGTAACACCGCAGTCTTTTCACATATGTAATATTATTGCAATATATTATTCGTGATGGTGTTCTGTAAAAGGCCATGGATTTGATGAAAACGGTAAGAGTAACATAGTTGCAGCATATTTCGTTTAATTTTGTTTGGCTTTTGTTTCTTGTTTTGGTGATTTTGAAACTGGCCATTACATTAGAAAAAATCTCTTTCCAGAATTTGTGTGCACGTGGGAGGTAAGTCTAATAGTTTTTATTGAGTAGAGTGTCCAATTTCGAGTTTACGCAAAAGAATTGAAGTTTGTTGATTTGTCAATACATGGCACCCGGCAACCGAGCGTTGTTACGCCATCTTATAGTCCTCCAAATGTTCCGCACATTTTTCAGCTTTGAATTTTATCAAGGAAATGCTAGACGGTGAAAAAAATGTTTTAATCACGAGGAATTGAAAAAGAAGTTTATTTGATAAACATTGGTCCTAGGTATGTGTTTTTCACTATTGCATCGTATTACATGACTTGACAAACCACATGTGCATAGATGGATTTGTTGTTATTTGGTCGGTACGGACTAAGTTGCGTAATATATGTTTGCACGATATTCCAACTGCAAAGAGTACATTTTTCCGATCTATTAATTTATATTATGCTTTATATAAAATTGAATCCCAGTATGTATAACCTAAAAAATTGACAACCAGGAATGAAGTCCAATGTTCATTATAGATGACACTTCTGTAACTGAACTCCAAGGTTACTTGGTAATTAAAGTCTATTCAAAGCAGAATCATGATATATTAATTAATTATCGATTAGTATCAACACAAATGTGTATTGCATAATAATTCAATAAAAAAAGTCATTGTTGCTATAGTAATATTAGCTTAAAATAAATTGCATGAAAATCTATGTTTATTTATGTTTTAACTTTGTCTTTTCTATGCTTAAATATGTGTCTGTATGAGTACAGTTGTAATTAAGAAACTTGAGTTACCAAGAACATCATTATTATTATTATGACTACTTTTGATTTAAATTATATGTTGTTTTGTTGTTAACATAAAACTTAAATGATGCAATGCAAGAAATATTTGATTCTCATAATTTACGAAAAAGGAAAAATACATATGAAATCATAATCCTTTGCTAAGCATTGTTATTTAAATTGTATTTGCATAGTACATATTTATTGCAAATTAATTTGTTTCAAATTTGACATATTTTAAAAATAAAAATTTTCGATTTGCTTTGGCAAGGGAAGTAATTTTCTGTTAATATTAAAAGAACACTAAGTAATAATAAATTTGTTAACAAAAAATGTTGAGGAAAATTAAAAGGTCACTACATATTAATTCCAAAGAACTTAAAAAAGTTAATTAAATTTCTGGGAATTCAATAGGGCATAGGAAGTCTATAATCTACATATGAATAATGGTTAACTTGCAACTTTAACTATAACAAGTATGGTGAAAAATAATCTTCAGCTTGTAAAATTATGTAAAGCAATGTATTTTTTATTAACCTTATTATTCCTTAAGGATAATTTGAGATAGTTAAGAGGGCTTAACTCTAATGTGTACACAAAAAGAAGTAATGGTTAAATCACCAGGATAAGTTACATGCCATGTTCTTCATGATAATAATTACATACATCACGCATCATTTTGAAATATCAATTAAATATTCCATACAAATAATGGTTTTTAATAATAAAAATTAAATAATGTAGAAAAAAGTTAACAAATTGTCAAACACATAATTTCTAGTTTCATCTCATTTACATATGTCTTAACTATATTGCACTTTTAAATACAGGAGAAAAATTTATACTTTGATTTGTGTTGTAGAAGAAAAAAACTACAGAAAATGTCATAAACAGGACAAGTAAAGTTGAATTATAAATAAAATTATAATTTCTGTAATACCAATTTCATATAGTAATCTTTTGTTAATTGACATCAATTAATATATAACCTAAACCAATAATTTATTATATATGTAGAAATGCAGATACCATATTTTAAAGTAGTTAAATATTAGGAGATCTTAATTAGTTAAAAATTTAACAAAAACTCTCAAATCAATATTTATATAAACATTATATTAGATTTGCTATCAAATTATTGTATTTTATACAAAATCATTTAAGAAAACTTGAAAAGATCTTCATTTTGTTTAGCAGAAATTATATATTTCATCATTTTACCATAAGTCAAGATTCTTGTAAACATTATTTGCTATTTAAAAAAAGATCCTGTATAAGATTTTTTATATAAAAGTACTCAGAAAGCAAAAAGTAATAATCACTTTTAAATTGTAAATTTGTTGGTCAAAAATATGAAATGATTTTTTAACAGTGCAATACTATTTACAACATTGACAAACTTTGTCTATTAAGTAGTCTTATATAATAATGTTAAATTATGGCGTATTTCATTATAGGAATATGAGTTCCTAGACTTGACAGATGTGAAAGAAGCGGAGCTGAGTAGTCTGCAGTGTGCACTGTTTGAGAGGAATCCGGACAGTTCTGTGACCACAAAAACTGCATTGGGTTGGACAGAACCCATAACAGGTTAGTCTTTTTAATCAGAATATTACCTACTTGAAGAATTTTTGACTATAACACTAACACATCAGATCTACTAAAATCAAAGGTAAAACTGACCACACTGACTATAATTTGGAGGAAAGTCTAACAGAACTCTTTTAGTTACTAGCCACCCAACAAAACTATGCAAACTATCTTTGTAGGATTGACAAGTATGGTTTGCGGGTTACACTGGCAAGTAAAATTTCTAGTGATGGGGCTTAACATCTCATGTCTTAAAGCGACAACCACATGACAGTAGAAATGCATATAATTTCCATACAGTGACCATGTTTCTTTGTCCAATATAAAATATTTCTTTTTAAACATTGTGTATTTGGCATTCATGAAAATACTCAAATTATTGTTCTACATAAGATCTACAGCTCATAAAATCATTAACTGATTTATTATTCACAATTGACATAATTATCTGTGCAATTTTTTACATAGGTGTAAAAAACTGTTTTGTCGACATTTTACTAGGACCTTGAACAGTTTTTGTACTTTTAATAGTTTGTTGGTATTTTTGTTTAAAGTACAAGGTTCTTTAACCCATTCATAGAGGCCTGTGCTACATATTTTTTAAATTTTATTGTTATATCTGTTTTTAACTTGACTTGGTTAGTGGATATTTTTTTTATATATCATATACTTTTTTAAAGGAAAGTTATAACATCATCATAATTGTTATATGTTGACATAATAACTATGTTGTTTTATTTTATAAAAGCTATCACTGGGTTATGTACTGATGATTTAATTTAATTATTTTAAATTTGTATAGATTTTTCATCGTGTTCATCAAGCACTGCTGGTCCACCGACCGTGTCGAGCAGCCTGGATAGCCTGTCGGGCGGCGAGTGCGAGATGGCGCCCCACTCGCCGCAGCGGGGCGCTACCGGCCCCCCGCACGCCCCGCCTCACGCCCCGCCGCCCTATGTTCAGCCACCACCTACATACCCTCCGCCACCCCAGTGGCCAGTAGCGCCACCTAATGTTTACGTCAGCCAAGTTACCGCAAACGTTAATGTACATGGCTATATGGGCCAATATTATCAACCACCTCAACATCAGTATGTACCGCCCCCACAACAAGTAGAACGACCACCGCGTAATCACAGAAGAGATAGACGCGGAAAAAGACCACCCTCACCGCCACCGCAGCCACCGCCATATTACTTGCAATATCCTCAGTATTACCCAGCAGCACAGGCGCAAGGAGCCCCTTTGTATCATCTGCCAATGTATCAACCACTTGTATACGGTCCTTACGCTTACCCACCATATTATCCAGAATACCAAATACCAGTAGAGGGTGAACCAGACAAGGGTCCAGATGAGTATCAACAAGAAGTTGTGATGGAACAAGAAGCGGTAGATGCTTATTACGCCAGTGCACATTATGCGGGTCCGCCATATGGCGCTCCAGTCGAGGGCGCAGTGGAATATATGCCACCAATGTACATACCGCCACCTCCTCATCCAGGACCAATTCCGATTCCTCAACAACTCCCCCTTCAATCAACCCCTCATCAGTTCAATGTACACGCCAAGAACTTTGTCCAGGGACAAAACCATAACAAAAATTACGCTGCTCTAGAAAAGGCTGACAAAAATGTTACACCCAGTACACAACCTTCTGCTAGTGCTACTACAGGAACAGTCGAAGCACTGCCAATTAAAGATCTGAAAATTACTAATAAAGGTCCGTCGAGCCCTAAACAGAATGAACGACCCTCTGACCTAAACCAGGTAAAATCTGCAACACCGAATGACAAAGTTTCTCCTGCTCTTAAAACTGACTCCACAAAACCTGCTTGGTCATCAAACGAAAAACCTAACGACATTACTCAGACTCAAAATGTCAAGACTTTCCCTCCAACAACATCAAATGGTCAAACAAGTAATAATAAAGCAATACCTACCATTGGGAAACCACTGAAAGGCCCCGCGGCACCATTCTCTGGTGGGAAGCAACCACCAAAACCATCATTACCACAAACAGCAGTGCCCTTACAATCTGTATCCACTTCGAAAGTACCATTTGGAAATAGGCAAAAGCGAGAAGGAACTAACCGTTCCCCATCTAATGATAACACAGATGGCGAGAAAACGATAGAGCATCCTAAACGTGAGCCGCCATTACCGCCAAGCAAAGCCCCAATGCCAATTTCTATCACTTTGCACTCCCAAGGTCCTCCGCTGATTGTTACGAACAAATCGCCATTCGGCCATTCAAGGAAAATTATACCTATTCCGGAACCACCTCCTGCACCACAGCCACCTCCTCCAGCACCGACTGCGTCAGATTTTCCTCCGCCCCCTACCCCAAGGAACAGAGGAGAACCTATGCCTGCCCCCGTCGTTCAATCGAATCCACGTCCGGCTCCCGGTAAATCATGGGCTAGTCTATTTTCCAACAAAACTGTTTCTGCATCAGTAACGTCAGCACCACAAACTGCGCCTTCTATTGAAGAACCATCAAGCCCTACAACTGCAACACCACCGACCCCTTCTAATGTTCAGAAACCAGTAGCTAAAGTGCCCCCTTTTGATGCGTCGCCTTTACAAAATGCTGTCGCTGATAAAGTTCCCTCTACTCCGAGGCCAGTAACTACCATGGCACCGTCAGTAGTGTCATATTCAGAGAAGACGTCGGTTAATGCCGTCAGCAACACCAGCAGTGCTCCAGCGCCAGTAAAAACAAATGCAAATGCAACTCCAACTCCCGAAGTGCAAATACCAATTCTAAAGGATTCATCACCGGCATTGCCGACTCCACCATCGCCATTTAGTGATGATCCTAACTCTTACAGGATGGGAGGTAAACATTTAACAATTTAAAAATACGCTTATACAATAACATGTATCTACACATTATAATCAGCTAATAGACACCCACTGCTGGAGAAAGGTCTCCCCCAAAGAATGGGGGAATTAACATTTCTTCACAATTTTTAATAATTTAATTAACAAACATTTTGATTAAAGAAACAGCCCTTTCAATGTTCCAACTACTGTAGTTAGAGCCTCCGCTCACAAGTAAAGTAAATTTTATTGAAATTATTATTGATCCCAAAAAGCCGGAAAACACGATTGTTTATTCAGGTTGTAGATTCCTTTACCAAAAGTTTAAACTATGTAAATAATGAAGAGGCGTGTTTTCCAAACGTACGGCGCCTACAACTATTTAATTTTTAATTACCCTTTTTAACAATTTTTTAATTACTGTTAAAGGTTATTTAAAATTTTACAAACAGTACGCAGTTAAATATTTATTTAGAATGTATATACGGATTGTGAAATTTTCAGAATTTCTTGCGAAATATCAATTGGACAACAGGCCAGTGTCACTTCTCCCACGCGGTCTCACGAACCGATCCAACTACTGCTATGTTAACGCGATATTACAAGCGCTGATCGCATGCCCGCCGTTTTACAACATGTTAAAAGCACTACCATATCAGACACGCCGTGGAAAATCCAGTACACCTGTTATTGACTCTATGTAAGTAATATTATTTATGAAGAATTTTTAATATTATTTAAGAAAATAAAAACTTATTTCAATTCTATGCTCTAAAAGTATTTTAATAATGAGTAATAAGTATTTGTCTTTATAAAAATCCAGAGGAAAGGTAATTATTTCCATGCAGTGTACAAAACCCTTAATATGACAACTAAATGATTTATTATAATATATAGGCAATAAATTCAAATTAAAAATTAGTGGATGTTTATTATGATAATGATATTTTTGTTTACTCTTATCAAGACTGCATCATCTTATTATTTCAGGGTGGAGCTTTGTTACGAATTTGGCCCATTGGCTAGCGTAACGCGACGCTCCCGTGGGGAGGTTGGTGCTAGCAGCACCAGCGCCGGAGTTAGCGTAGCACCAGCTGTTCCAGCAGGACCACCGCTAGATGGTGCAACTGGATTGCGCGTATTGAGAGCGCTTCGCCCTTTCCCTGGCTCCCAAGAGGGTAAACAAGAAGATGCTGAAGAGTTCCTTGGTTGTTTGCTCAACTCACTTAATGATGAGATGTTGGAGGTAATTATCACGTTATTAATATATTAAAAGGAGTACATTAATAATATAATAACAGCATATATTACAAACATTCTAAATAAAATTAACCTATTAAGTTTACGCCATATTTGTGGTAAAATTAATAATTTTTGATACTTATCAGTTGATGAAGTTAGTGGAACCTGAAGAACCTAAAGAAACTAATAACAGACCCAATGGTGTAGTTGCACAAGAACAAACACCAGATCAAGATGATGATGAGTGGAAGGTAATTTATCATTTATTCATATTGTTCTAAACCGGTACTTGGAAGTCGTGATAGCCTAGTGGTTTGAGCGCCAGCCTTCCACTCCGGGTGTACCGGATTCGAATCCAGCCTGCGCCAATAAATTTTTCAAATTATGGTGCAGTTAGTATAAGACTAACTAATATCACGTGCTTTAAGCCATGTGTCAAATCGCGTGACTGTAAATATTAAAAAAGCCAGTGCTAGATCAACTTACATAGTTCATTACACACTGAAGACCAATTCTTTTCTACTACGCACAAAATTTACTTTTTTTAAAAAATCATCCAATCCTTAAACAGATAACAGCAATCACTATAATTTTACTACAGCATGTTTTACAAGTTTTTTATTTGGTTCTTAGGTGATGGGGCCGAGAAACCGCGGCGCTGTGGAGCGGCGATGGGCGACTCGTCGTACACCAGTCGCTGATATCTTCCGCGGCCGCACCCGGCATCGCCTGCACCGTGCACAACACCATGACGTCACGGATGCCGTACAACCCTTCTTCACATTGCAACTGGATATTGAGGTATTGTAGTGCTGCATTGTGGCGATGTGTATACCATCTTAATTGGCCCCAGGCTGTTATAGTATGTTTATCACTTACCATCAGCTGAACGCTTTGCTCGCCTTGTCGAAAAAAAAATAATTAAGTAATTCTGTCTCATACAGTAGTGTGTGCCACAATGTTTATCATTCTAACTAATGCCTAATTGTTGTAGACAAGTGTGTGTGTCATTTACTATCAATTCAATGATGCCTTGTTTTAAAAAAAATATTTAAAATTTTGTTAGGTTCCTATGTTAAAAATTGGTAGTATAAGTTTGTATTTAATATATGCTTAAATATTGAGACATTATAATACAAAAATGATCTTGAAAGGTATACAAACTATAGGATAACCCATGTATCTAATTACAAGGCTACAATAGGACCGTTTATTTTTAAAGTGGTTCAAGTCCATTTTCTTTTGTTTCGAGAAAATTAAAGGTTACTATATTTGTTGATTTAAAAATACAGGTATGCAATTTCATTTACTGACTGATTTAAAGTTGTACAAAACATGGGATTTTTTTGAGAAATGAAACACGGACTAGTTATATATAAAAAATTTACATTAAATTAAGCATGAATTACGTAATAGCTCATTTTTCTCAGAAATGGACTTGCACCACTTCCAAAATAAACGGACCATTTAATAAAAAAACCTATAGTAACAAAATATCTGTTTTGATTGTAAAAAAGACAGTCGCCCGTGAGCCACAGTAGTGACAACACGTTCGATCGAGCTCCAGCCAGCTCTCGTTCGCTGTCCGCCCG
>DWLS01007899.1:0-10339 GCA_018246255.1 Pachliopta kotzebuea | reverse complement strand
ACTCATGTTGAAAGAAGACTACAAATAGAATCTGATCTCTGTTTATTGGTATTTCAGAGGTCCGTACTGTTCGACGGTTAGCTAACGAATGCCGTTCCGTCGGAGGAGCGGCCGTATTTATAGTGATGGTTGCAAAAACCGGTTTTATATTCAGGTTAGGTATTGAAATAACACGTGGTGTTTATATACCACGTGTTGCTTTACATTACAAGGAGTGATATTGAACAATGACTTGAGTAATTACAAATTACAATCGATTAAAAACAGATAAAAGATGTTT
Source organism: Pachliopta kotzebuea (assembly GCA_018246255.1). NCBI lineage: Eukaryota > Metazoa > Arthropoda > Insecta > Lepidoptera > Papilionidae > Pachliopta > Pachliopta kotzebuea. Next base: position 10,059 of record DWLS01007899.1, on the reverse strand, counting down.
TCTTGACTGATAGTTTGACTTATTTAACTAAAGTGATTCTTTTTAACTGCCGCGAATCATCTATCGCGCAGATATATAATAAATATTTAGTATTGTTGTAATTGTATTTCAATATTTATATGAAACATTTGTTTATTCTGATCTCTCCGCAATACCGACCAAGGAGACGAGGTTAAATATTATTAACACTCCTCCGTCCAATATTTCCTTACGCCGACCGTCGTTTCTTTATTCTATTTTATGCGTACTAATTTCACGGCACTTTGCGTGAGCGAAGTCCCCGTAAACTCCCCGGCCCTTGGCCCTCAGCCCTCGGCCCTCCATTAATCCTGACCTAATCGTCTCCAATTTATTTCCTTTTTACTGTATTTTTGCGTTAAATTAGTAACCTGGTCGGTTTCGATGTTTTCTCATCTTACCAAAATTAGCTTCGCGTTTAACAGCCGTCGTGGAGGTCACGAGTAAACTTCGGAGTCAGATGGAAAAAATACTGAATAGCTTTTTTTTAAAAAAAGTAAAACTTTCATTTCCACATCCGCAGCTTCCGTAACTACTTTGCTACAATTTTCGAAATGCTCTTTCAGTTCGTGATCATCTATTATCCTCGAACCGCAAGCTGCTAGCGGCGTGCATTCAGTGAAGTTATTTTTTTTCAACAACAGGAAAATTCGAATTCGAGCTGGCGCTGCTTTGTATATCTGTAAGCTGGAATTATAAAAGACCAGCTGCTACCGCGGCTTAACACGATATACCAAAGCACGCAAAGGTAGCTTCAAGAAAGTGTTTTTTGTTCATACGACGAGGCGACGAGCAGACCATGTAAGACTATCTCCTGATTCATTTCGTTTGGCCATAGGATATACTGGCTTACATTTTCCTATGACATTAAATAAGTTTCTACCGACTTTTTAAATTTTTAATAGAATTTCGATCGCCTTTACTTCGTTAAAGTTTTACTTTCGAGATTAATAATGACCTAGGTCTCTGTTCAATGTATCAACAACCCTGTGTTCAGAACAATCAAAATTATTATTACATGGGAATATTTAAGAGTGAGCTAATTCTGCATATGTAAGTACGGACTACAAGCTACTACATATTACATGGGATGATAGATGCAGGGCTGCATTCAAATATTGCACTCACGGATCTATTTAAATCCTAATCTTACTCTCTGATGAGTCTACTATAGTTGGTAACGACTTATTATGCAGCAGCGACAACTAACTTAAAACTTGAATATCATTATTATTCCTGGCATAATATGGGAGGTGTCTCTCTCCGCCAAGCGGTGTGCAGTGTTACCATTCGACGGATTTGATATTAGAAGAACCTGACAATCCATCTTATATTGTGAGTAAGAGAAAGTGTGGCTGTGTGAAAGTCCCAACACCTCGTCGTAACTGTAAAGAAAATAGAAAGACGATAAGTAAACTGTGTAGGGTTTAAGAGGTCAAACGTAACAACTCACGAGATCCAAGTCAACTTCATCTGCTCGTAGTACACTATGCTAATTAACAAACGAGATTTTGGTACCCCACCAACCCGCATTGAGCCGGTGTGGTGGGAGAAGACTGAAATTATTCCATTATTATCGGAGGAGGCCTATGTCCAGCAGAGGAAGTCGAGGAAGGTGAGTAAACTGAAATTCTCCACAGTGACGGCGAGAATAACTTCCTCCTTGCTGATTAACATATTCATAGAAATTGATTGCACATTCCGCCGACTAATCCTCGGCGAGTCGTCATCAATATTCATCAGCGGCTCCGACGGCTTCCACCAGTCTATTGGACAAACTAACTAACTAACGGTCTACTCAGACAATATAATAGAACTTTATATTAAAACTATTACATCTTTCTATTTCCTTATATACTATTTTGCTTTTTTTTTTTCTAATTTGCTTCGCATATTATAGATTTTTTAATTTTCTAATATTTTACTTTAAATTTTTATTGTTGCTTGACCTTGTAACATTTCCGCTTGTATCTTATACACAATTTTTTCTTTTGCCAATTTAGTGTTTTCTGCTCAGTTGTTTACTTATTTCCTTATATTACCTTCCCAATTATTTACCTGCAATATTCCAAAAATATGCGGCTACTTTCGTCCTCGTTCATCAAAGAAGCGATGCTTTCCGCACTTACCTACTTTTCCAACTCATATTCGTTATTTTATATCTAGTTAATAAGTTTATATATTGCACCAGTCGATATTCAGCCACATGGCAATAATATTATCGCACGGCGCATTGTGTATCCACGAACAGTCCCACGAACACATTTCACGCGACGTGCGTTTTTATAACAACGCCCACGATATAAGGTTATTGACTTTCATGAGAGTTTATATCCTCAGGAGATTTGGAGAATATTTTCACACGTAACACAACCCTCACCATCTACACGCTTTTGGTACTACTTTGCTAAAATTCACATTGCGAAAGTACACAAAATTTTATCGACAATATATTAAACTCAAGACAAATACGAGTATATATCGATTAGCTTCAGGAGTTTGCTACCAAGTTGGTGCTGCTCCTCTTATATGTATATGTGCCCGTAATATATCATTCGTTATATTCGTATTTTCATACTGTAATTATCTAATCGTTGCTTACGGCGGCATGTGATAAAATGTTTCGGTCATTAGTGATTCCGCTTGTGAAACTGCAATTTGTTGCATTTATAGCATTTTCTTTAAAACATTACTGTTCTACATTTTTGCTACTAATATTGTCTTTACTTTATTCATTATATATTTCTAATTGTGTTTACGCTTTACCATTTACTGGTGGTACCTATCTACCCTTGTTATGTTTTTCTTCATTTATTTTGTTTTTCATTTTCTCCCTTTTCGTGTAGTGCGTAAGGGTCTTTTTGAGGCATTCTTTTGTATACCTGTTTTCTTTTCTATATTATTTACCTACCTACTGTTGCCGGAGACCGTCTAAGTATTTGGTATCACCGAAGCTCCTTTTGCAACTGACAAGCAGTACTGTGTAAACATTACTGTGTTCCGATTTGAAGGGTGCTGTATGCTAATGAAATTGTTGGGGTACCGAGACTTAACATATGTCTTAAGGCAAGCGCAATGTCATACTGTGTATATCTTAACCAACGCCACTTTGTTACTAAACATATCACTTACCATCAGGTGAACGTCTCGTTCCTCTCGTTGCCTAGTGGTATAAAATGATACCTAATTTTCACAATGCAAATATTTCAGCCAAAACAAAGACAATAACATATTGGTGTTACAATATATGTACTTACGTTGTATGCGTTCAGAATGATAAAGAAGAAGCTTGTAAACACTGCATCGTAGTGCAGTCGAAATAGTATATTTTTTAGTTCTTCTTCTTCTAAGTTGTATTTACTTATGACTAAGGGTTGTGGTTATCTGCAGTGAACCACACGAGGACTCAGTCAGTTATAATGTATTGGTATTGGCATTGCCTTCTCCATTCCACATAGCAGTCCGATGGATGGTTATCACATAGATATGTAGGTTTCCTCGTGTTCTTCTTTACAGTCAAAGCACGTGGTATTAATTGTTATACTAACTGCATATAAATTGAACAATTCATTGGTGCAGGATTCGAACCCGGAACCTTCGAAGTGGGAGGCAGGAGTTCAAACCATTAGGCTCCTTTTCCTCTCCTCGTTCTTAATAAGGACAGCTAAGGAGTGGAACAACTTACCGGCATCAGTGTTCCCGAACAATTACAATTTGCTAGGTTAATGCGCTTTACAATCATAGACCAAATCTTCACTTAACACCAGTTGGGATCGTGGTCAAATAATCTGTACCAACGTAAAAAAAATTAGGCTGTTTTTATATTTAGTTAATCATATGCAAAAAGATTACTACAGACTAAATGTATTCTTACAACACTCTTCAACAGATACTTTTTCTTCACAAAATACATATATTATACCTTTCCTAAATGACCTCTGCTCTAAGGTATATAGGTATTGAATGAAAAATTATGTTAAATATAAATATGTACTCGCAGCCTGATTGGTTCACGTAGCAGCACTGAATATTTCTCCAGTGTTGCACCTGTACGTAATATCGAGTGAAACGGAGCGTCACATCGTTTGCAGCGCTCTCGGAAGCCGGAAGCCGGCGATCCGTCCAGCGGTCACCGCTTTAAGGTTCCCATTCAACCAACCATTTCTCGTTCTACACCGTGGAGTAGTGTACCGGACCGACCGAGCGGAACACACTTGACGTTTCCAAAGACCGGATCTAGATTCATTGTTCTGGGAACTTTATACGACTTCAAGAGTTCAATAGTCTATTATAATTTATATACATACTATTACTGTTATGTAATAGTTTATCTTTTGCTATACGGAAATCTTTTAAAGATACCCTGACCTTTGAGGGACGGAAGAGTTATGTGGGATTTATATACACTAAAACCTTTTCAATGGTCATCGTCAGTGCATTGCGGAAGGCTCTAGGATCTCCTACATCCTTTACCACGGCATATACTATCGGTGCGTGGGTAAGCTGAGTCAGCAGTTTGCGTAACGGGCTCTATGGTGGGATGATGTTTTTCCATTGGACAGCGTGGGCTATGACTTGCATACATTTTTAATTTCTTCATTCATTTGCTGTCGTCTTTTATCCTCCTTCTCTCACTCTTTCAATCTCCTATTCATATTTCGCTTAGGAACCCGTTGAGACCATTAACTGGGAGTGGGAACATTTATATAAAGCCAACACACACATTAGGACCACCCTTTTAGACGAGTACCAAATTATTTCAGTCTGTGACTGCTTCCAACTCTTCGTTACCAGTATTAGTTAGTATACCAGTACGGACAGCTTCTAACTCATTATCTGTTTAGTTAAGTTTAAGTTACTACACTCTGTTTGTTTGTCCTTTATAAAAAGCTTATTTAAGCTCTTTAAAATTTTAGACTATTATTAATCCATCAATGTATATATGTAGGGAGTAAAAAGTCCCACACGACAGCTCATGGGATCCAAGCTAACCTCACCTACTCGCGGTTTTCCCTTCTATTGGGCCTGTGTAGTGGGAGATGGCCTAAATCCTCCCACTATTGGGAAAGGCTATACCGTCCAATAGTGAGCTTCATTTACATGTTTTATGTTTTGGTGATTACTAAAAAAAATGTGACTACTACTAGAACAATATTTGAACTTATAATATATTCAAAGTCTCTAAAGTTAAGTAATTTATAAAAAATTAATTAAAAGTATTAATTTTAAACACAAAAGGCGACAGTTAAAGCGTAGTGCGGCTCTATACAGCGCCGCCTGAATATTTCTAAATAGCGCGCAATAAAGGTTTCATTACCGCTTTCTATGAAGCGGCTGAAATTAACATTTCAAATTAACTACGTTGAATATAATCGGGTGTGCATTTTGAACAAGAAACCGACACAATGGGGAAGTTGGGGAGCTAACTTGTTTTAAAAATAAGTTTCTCATTTAAAGTCCATTATAAACTTTGCTGCTTCAACGTCGATAACTTAACTGTTGAACTTAAGACTGCTATTAAGTCACTAGTTTGAATCCGCCGACCGGCGACCTGCGTTACGTCATCTTATCAGATGAGTTCCGATTTGCTAGTAAAATTACTGGGGTAACGAGACTTAACACATATCTCAAGGCAAACGCAATGTGATTCTGTATATACCATATTAACTATCGCTATGTTATGGTCAAGTATATCACTTACCATCAGGTGAGTCTTAATCGTGTCATCTGAATAAAAAGAAAATCTACAGATGAAAGATTTTGAATAGCTGATTTATTTTTTTCACGTAATAGAAAAATGTATGAACTGACGCAGTTCACAAGGTGGTGCTGGTATTCAGAAATTTCCGACCTTCAGGATCATTAATTACTCCATTCAGCGCGTGGTATATTAAAAAAAATCATTAATTTCAATATAACGCGAAACACGATTGCGGTGTTAATAGCAAGTGGAACATTATAAGAAGCAATCTATCAGTTATAATATCTAAGCTGTGATCACTTGGATACTTACGGAACTCTTCACTAATTTTTGTATAGCCACGCGATTTTATACATATCTTAAAGCACGTGATATTAGGTGTAACATTGAACAATTCATTGGTGCAGGCTGAATGCGAACCTGGTACCTTTGGAGTGGGACGGCTTCTGAATAACAAAGTCAAAACTAAGACCCTATCAAACGCAATAAAAAGACCAAAAATTAGACACCGTTAGGAAATTAAAAATGGATTTAGTATAATTACTATATCTACCAGTATGTCCGTTTTGTATATCACAAAGATAGCAAACAAGCTGATGGGAATTAGTTACTGTAACCTATAGACGACTGCAGCACCAGAAACATCGCGTTGCTGATCCCGGAGGAACCTTATCACGCCCTGTATGAAGAATTCCATCCTCTAGCTCCTTGGGGAATCCTCAGCAGGGAGTTCATTCCATAACTTGAAGGTTCCTGGGAGATAACTTCTCTGGAACTAGTTTGAGATCTTTGCATTTGTAGAGTATGAGGATGAACTCCCTGTCGATGAAATGTGGTCGTGGGGTTCAAATCAAAAAGTTCTTCACAACCCATCCCTATCCTGAAGTACTTTGGTATTATTTTAACCAGAAATTTTTGGATCAACTGATTGTAGTAAGAAAGCTCAAGGGTAAAAGATCACAACGTCGGATTCCGGACCAATCAGATACAAGACATACTAGACATTAACATAAACGCCCTGGAATGTGCCGAGGACAGGGTGGTGTAGAGGCAGCTGGTCAATGCGTCACTGGGAGCGTTTCGGTTTAAGCATAACCTTCACTCATGAGGTGTAGGACGAAAGAAGAATAATTACTCATATATGCGTGTAACACATTTTGTAAAAGGAAAAAAACTGTATAGCCAACTGACTTTTTTGCGTTCATACTTCTCAAGTCCGAAGCCTTTACGAACGGCTGGTTGATTTTGGACGTTCAATAAGTGAACTGCTCTTCCAATACTGAATAGAAATTTTAACTTTGACGTTGACTTTGGCTTCGATATTTAAACCGGTGGAGTTTCAATTTAATCAGGCGCCGCGAAGTGCCGTGAAAAAGTTGGCGATGTGAAGTGGTATCGAGCGGGAGTTGGCCGGCTTTTCGGAATTTATAGCACTTCGAGATTAATCGCCCGCCGGAACGAGTTCGGCGATACTTTCACACCCCCGCTAAATATAAGGGTGTGATGAGAGCCAGAGCAACCTCGAGGTGGATCGACCAGGTCAGAGAGGCGGAAGAACTTTGTAAGAATGTATGTAAAAGGCAGCGATCAAACGAGAATGAAATGAATATTGAAACGGTTCACTGCAACGATTGATGAACTCGACTAGTCTGAGGAGACTGAAACGATTGGAAAGTTAAGTTTGCTATTTAAATTAAGCGAACAAGTTTTAGAATAAGTTGTAAAAAAATGAGCCTGAATCTTGTTCAATGTCTCCGCTAATATTATACAAAGAGACACACACTGGGGCGGAAGTGGTGACGCTCCAGTTTAATGTAATAGTTGAAGGAGCGAAATTTGCGGAACTGAGGTCAGCGCGCCGGATCCTCTTAGCTTAAGCGGAAGTTTTAATTAAGCACTAATGGAAAATTTAAACACTTTGTCACCTATTTTAATAAAAAATTAGTTTCCATTTTTTTCAAGCAGTCTCTGTTTATGCGTTCGGACTTTTCTGAACTTGGAGCTGGTTTGAGCTGGTCGTTACCTTCTCCGGGAACCCTGAAATATGAGTATGAGAGGGTATATCAAAATGAAAGCTCCGGACCCGCCAGTTCCCATATCGATATTGCTTGAGCTGTCCGCCGCCGCACGTATTAACTGCTCCTTTTTGTTTTACGACCAGCTCGCCCTCGACCCGCACCCGAAAAAGGGTGGAATAAATTTATCGACCTTCCGGCTGAGGGTCCAGCTGCTGGTCCCCGGGTGCCCGCGCCATCTGTTATCAACTTTTCGTTTCATTATAATTGAATTTATTATATCCAATTCATCTTAGGAAATCACAAAATTACTTATTTACAGATTTTCCCAAAAGCCACAGAAAGGTCGTGATAAGGTTCTTCCAGGGTCTCTGGCCGGTCTCTCGGTACTCCAGCCGTCTATAGACTACGGTAACTGCTTACCATTAGGCTGTATGCTGGTGGTTAAATGGTATATAAAATAAATGTTTCGGTTTGTCTATTCCTATCGGTACACTATTACAGTTGCTACAATGATAAGGTCGGTGTTGGTGTAACTTCACTTTATAATTTATTACTTCTAAGTGTTCAAGTTGAATTCAATGAAGTGATTAATACTTCATACCCACATAATATCAGATATATGATAGAATCTACAAAGACGGAAACTCGGTGTGTATTTGGTTATATAATATAGAGGCTTTAGGGTTTTAGAGTTATTGGGCAATTGGTTAGGGATTTACGACTACAAAAGCAACCCTTTTTTAGTAGCTGCTTATTTTCGTTTACGCCCGTTATTTGTTCATATTTTATGACATTTTAAAGCTACGGAATATCTGAAGTTATATCATCATTTGGAAAAGGGCTGACAGGCTGAATTATATATGAATGTTATCCATGGACATTTTTTATTTTATCTTCAGAGGGCTGGTTTAACCAAAATAGGTTAAAAGCTTAAAGAATATAAAAAAAAATCTTCAATAAAATAATATAATGTTCGTATAAGTCGTTCTCAGATCACTTTGCTTGTCTTGCGACTGTCTACGATCAGAAATCACATGACGTGTACTGTTCGCTCGTTTACCCACTTTATATATATAAAAGAAAATTATATATTGAAGCAAAGATTTTTAATTTTCACCCCTTAATAATTACTGAAGGAGGTAAACGAGGCTTTCAGTGTCTGTGTATAGTATCTAAGGGAAATGTTTTAACGCAGTGTAAAGAAGTCAATGAAACATTTCGCTGAGGTGAAAGTTATTTGAAGCGGCAAAGTCCATTTGCAGCGACCTCACTTCTCCCTCCGGTAACGACGCGGCTGCTACCCTCCTCTCCCTCCCCTTTCCCGACCCCTACCACTACCCCTACCGCAGCGCACACTCCGTCGAGTTAATTACTTTTTTACTTTACATTTCTTTTCTTCCCAACTACTTTGTAGTATAGACAGGGGAAATTAAAACTGCCGCCGACTGCCGATTGAGACGTTTGTGAAGAAACAGTCGTTTGGTTACTGAAGTTTTAAGCACTAACTTCAAAGTCTAAGATTATAATAAAAAAAAATAAGGAGAATGTCAGCAAAGTATTAATTGTCCTCCAGGTAACGATTAAGAGTTTTAAATAGAAATATTTCTGAGACATTCAATAGTCTATAGTTGAGGTCTGTATGAGAGCCGAGTTTAATACAATACTGAGTGTTTCAATGTTTCATGGTCCTACTTTGAAGCTTTATATCAACTTTCAATATCGCATTAAACTTTTAAAAAAATCTAAAGATATAGTCAAATTTTAAGTAGCGTAACTAAGCTTTTAAAAATAACAAAAAACCAAAGATATATATAACTTGACTATACAGTCAGAAACTGTCTGTATTCTGATACACTAGCTAATACTAGTGACGATGAGTAGGAAGCAGTCACAGACTGGAATAAAGTAGTGGTCGAAGTGATGGGTTCGTTGACTTTCCACACATTGTCTATCATATGAATTTCCCCACTCCCAGTTAACGGACTCAGTTGACTTCCCAGTGGCTTTGCTTATCTTAGGTAGCACATCATCAAGCCATAGCGGTCAATACCCTAACAGTAGATTTTTTGTATCTGATGATATTGATGTCCTCGGCCTCTATTAAAGCCGTGAAGACTTCACCGGTCCCAGAGCTGACCCGGACTGCGCAAGCTGAATTATTTAAATAGAAACGCGAGGAAGAGAAGAAAGCCGAGAGAAAAAGGATGAAGGGAGGGTGAAACTGCTGACTGCTTACTCACGCATCCCTATTGTGACTATCCCTTTCTTCCATAATGAAAATTATCCTTATAGAATAATTATCACCATACTTTATGTGACCAA
>DWLS01007898.1:0-10341 GCA_018246255.1 Pachliopta kotzebuea | reverse complement strand
GATATACACAGCACCACATTGCACTCATCGCTTTGAGACATATTAAGTTTTGTTACCCCAGTAATTATATTATTTTACAGCACCCTTCGAATTGGAACGTAGTAATGTTTACACATATTACTATGTGCCGGTAAAAGGTATTGGCGGTAGATAGACACCACCGCAGCTTCTTTTACAGGCGACAAACAGTACTATGCAAACATGAATGTATTCCAATTTAAAAGGAGTTGTAAGCTGGAGAAATTACTGGAAGAACGAAAATTAACAATATATCTCTCAAGCTGACAAGCTGCTGGCTTTTCAAGCACATTTATTATAGACTAGCGTATCACTTACCGTCAGGTAAACATCTCGCTTGTAGTCTACAATATAAAAAAAAATTAAATCAAACTCGCACAGCCATAACAAAGCAATGATTACGTAAAGGACATACGTTTTTTTGTGTCATACGCCTGCATATGATAATACATCATTATTTAAGATGTTATACAATACACCGCATTGCTCTTATCGCACGGGGTATAAGCCTCATTACCTCAGTATTTTTAACAGCTACAACACCCTTCAAATCGGACAACAATAATGCTTACACTGTACTATTTGTAGGCTGCAATAGATACTGCGGTGATATTTACCCAGACGGTCGCCAGCAACAGAGACTTACCAATAGTTAGGAATAACAGAGTCACCAATTAGAATATATTAATCTATTAACATCTATAGTAATCTTAATATTTTTGCTATTAATTTATTTTAAATCAAAAAACAAAAATACCAAAATGTTCACTTCTCAGATACTAGAATGTCACTACTTATAAAACTTAAAAACAGAAAAGTTTCATAAACTAGATTTCAAGTGTAGGAATGAACTTAAGCACTCTCATCTGAAATTTAACAGACCTGTCACTTAATTGTCTGATTTTCTTTTAGATTTCTTTCAAGACAATACAAAATTTATAGAAAATTGTTTTACTGGTTAATAATAAAGTAATAGTCAGATTTAGTATACCTACAGTCTTTGATATGTATGTTTTTCTCTTTTGAAAATTTCATTAACATTTTTACTAAATTTTTCAAGGTCATTAATAAGCTGTTATTTCTGAATATCACTTACAGATGTTATAGATCTTTCATGTAAATTCTATTAAGCAAATATTTTTAGTCTAGTATATAAAGTTAGTAAAATAGGCGAAAGTATCTTGTTGGGTATATCTACTAGATATTTTACCCTTATTACGGAGAACGGCGGCGTCATTTAGTCCGTGTAACGTCTATCAAAATGAAGCATTCGCGGTAAAAGGTTCTATTAGCCCTTATCGGGGCATTCACTTCCTTACTGGGACAATTTCTTTGCTCTTTAGTACACAAAGTAACTTTGAATGATGTACCCAATTCTTATAAAGTGAATTTTTAAAAGGTAATCGTCTAACAAAAATCTTTACTGTATTTTGTATGATATTGGTGTACCAGTGTATATCAACTAATTATAAAACTATATTGTATATACATGTTTATAGTAATGTAAACGTTACAAAAGTTGGCATTTTCCTAAAATATTGAACGTTTCATGGAAATATTTCGTTTTAAATGCAGACGCAATATCGCAAAGGATAGCTGATGAAAACCGTCATGCAAAGGAAGGTTATGTATTTCAGTCACCTACAAAGGAGCACTCTTTTCGATTTTACGAAGTCAGTTCTCGAAGGCAATATTACAGGAAAACATTCATCCGGATGACAAAGAAAATGGATTTGATGACATAAGAAAGCTACACTGAAAAGTGAAGCAACAAATCGAAATAGTTTTCTTTAATTAACCGTCCAACTTCATTTTGAAGAAGGAACTCAAAGCAAAAAAGTTTAAATATTTAGTGTAAAACTTAGTACACAGGCTAGTTAGGCTCGTTTAATGGGTATACAGATAAATGCATATTTAGTATACTGATCAATTACTAAAAATGTTAATATCAATATGTATAATATTATTTCAAAGCTTTTCAGTTATTAATTATTTATATTATTTTATATTTTTGAATATCTAGAATTATATCTATAATGATATTGATATATCAATATACATTAATTTAAACATTTTTTTTAAACTGTTATTGAATGTAATAGTTAAGGACAGTAAGCGCTCAAAGTACAAGCTCGCCTAATGTGGTTATCGGAAAATCAAATTGATAGACGTTTTTGTTGCATTAATAAATAAATGAAGATAACGGTAGATACAACGGCAAGCTTTTATAAACCTAAGCGTAATATTAATTTAAAGTTCGATGTGGAGTTGTATGATAATCCTAAGTAATTCTGTATTAAAGGTTGTAAGGGTTTCCACACAATAACTCACGGAACTCAAACCAGTTTACCTGCTCGGGGTGTACCTTTGTTAATAAACAAACGAGACTGGCTGCCCACCAACCCGCATATGGCCTGCGTGGTGGGAGAAGCCCCAAGTCTCCCCACTATTGGTAGAAGCCAATGTCCAGCAATAGACGTCCATCGGATGATGATGGATGTAGGACGTAGACACGTAGATGAATGAGAATCTTGTCTCATCAATTATTATACAACTACTGCGTAGTTCAGTTAGTTCATCATCACCTTTTTTTATTTCAGGTTAAACCGATGCTAATTTGCATTATATATTTTTTATACTTTTGGTCGCGTGTTTCCGCGATGTTATAACGACAATGTTGTAAATTGTTGCACGGTCAAGGTCTACAGTTTACGTGGTGGTGAGGACACCTTTATGTTTAAAATAAGCTTAAAGCTTTTCGTAGTTGTTACCGTATATATACTTCTTCTTCTTCTTCTTTCTCCTGCCCTGGTCCCACTTTATGTAGAGTCGGCACAACATGTTCTTCTCTTCCCGTCTCGCCTATCAGCCGTCATCTTATCAGTAACCCCTTTCTTACTCATGTCATCCTTCACGCAATCCATCCATCTTTTCTTAGGCTGTTACCGTATATATATATACATTTAATAAATATTAATTTTTATTTCTTAATACATCTAGGTAGGTATAGTACTATTACAGTTGACAGAGAGTATTGTGTAAACATAACTTATTTTCAAAGTAAAGTTAATGGGGTAATGTGGTGCTCTGTATACCATTTTGATTCTCTTTCCATCGTGACTTTCTCGCAGTCAACCTTTAATGAGGTTAAATGTGGTAGTTTAAAAGATATACAAAAACTCTGTACAATATAGAATAACAACTAATTAGTGAATTGATTTAATATTTCCAAACCAGTTTTTATCATTGCCTTGGATCAATTGTTATAAGTATTATTGCGATATCCACGGATAGGAAAAAAGCTCTATATTAAAAGTATATTATTGTCGAAAGATACGAATTATTACTGAGAAGCAGCTCACTTTTTAAGTTGTTAATACAAACTATATGACATAGAGATGCGGGTTCGATTCACAGTAATAAACAAGAGCTTGGCTTTAACCAAGTTGAATTTCGCTAGTGCAGTAGATATAAGGCATTATCTCCCCTCGTGTGAGAAAATATTGAGTTCTTGCTGTGAAAACATTATTTATTTATTTACGTATTTCATATATTAGTATATATATTTATCTCCTTTTGTTCTCCATTTGTTAATCAAGTTTTGTGTCTTAGTAAACATTACGTTTAAATTTGAATAGCGTTTTAGTCATTGAAAAATCTTTGTAAGAAAACTTTCATAATGAAAATTTTCTCTTCTTATTTTTGCCTTCTAAAAATTTAAATTTATCTGACATTCATTTCTTGTAAGTCCTAATAATCACATTTGAAATGTTAAATTTTAACGTCTTCGAGCAGTACAAAAATGTTTCTTCCATTAATCACTAAAGCCGAAGTCTCACGAAATGCTAATTTCTAGTAAAGTTAGGGGGAAGGTTGAATCCTCGTGGGTGTTATTATGTTAATCCAATTTCGAATAAATCGACCGAGGAGTTGTTAATAATAATGGCTAATAGTAAAAATGTCGAAGCTAACGAGTACCGCATATTGCGACGCGAAAAATATCGAGTTATTTATGAGACTGGATGTATGTTTGTTTACAATGAAAACGTTATAATACCGATACTAGGTATTTATTACAAAAAAAGTAATAGTTTTTAAATAAAAAAACGACGAGAAAATAAAAACGACCATCTCACGGTTAGCGATATATGGGTATACCCGTAACAACGTGATGCTAGCTAGAATAGTATGTATACACTACACATTCCGCTCGACGCCTTGAAACATTATTTGTTGAGTCTCGTTACCCTAGTAATTTCACTAGCTTACAACGCCCTTCAACACACTAATATTTGCTCATTACTGTTTGTCGGATATAAAAGGAACTGCGACGGTGCCTACCTAGACTGTCCTCGGCAAACAGATACCTACCAACAGTAAATTGTGTGTTTTTTTTAAATTTTTCTGTTTAATTTATAAGTTACAAAATGATCTTGAATGGTAAACCATTATTATATTATACTCTTAAATATCACCAAAACACTCGCAGGTAAAATAAACAACACTGTATTGTCGCCCAACAGTGAAAAAATTACGAAAAGACGCATCTGCATTGACAACTTTCACTTTTTCAGTTATGATTAGCAACCAATTTATTAACTACTAGTATGATTAATAAATTAGTAGTAACATGCTTAATTTCATAAAAAATATATCAGTTTGAGTTTTTTGCATAAGATATAGTATGTGTGTCAAGTGCTGTTTGTTTGTAACAAATATTATACAAACGTTTCAGAGACGAATGTTTGTTCTCCTCTCTTCTATGATATACATATTATTTTCGTTACTGCCGGAATATATTTAGTAAAATGTATTTTTAAAACTTAATTAGTTATATATAGAGTCAATTTATAGCCATAAGCACCGTACCTATCGTTGGCCCCATAATTTTACTTACTATACTTCCCTTCTCACAGTTAACATACTTCAAGAGAGTAATATAAACAGAGCGTACGTTTGATATGCCAGTGGTAGTTAAGATATTTACAATAACAATATTAAACTTTATATACTATAAAGTTTACTGTGTGCCTTAGATCGAGTTACAGAGTATTTACTCCGTAACGCTTGTAACTTATAAATCGGAAGAGCCGCATGGATACTCTTACAGGATAAAATGAAGTACAGGATACGGAAACGAGAAATCTGAAAAAAAGTTCTATAGCTCATCCGGTTAAAGAGATATAAAAGGTCAAAGTTACCATTGAGAGGAAAAAGCATAAAAAAATAAGATACATGCGTCGTCTTATTATTATAACATAAAAGTTTTTTTTTAATATTTACCCAATTGCACCAACTCCAGTCGTTTATCCGTGATGAAGTGCCACGGGAAAGCCTTGCAGAAGCTCGCGACACCAATCCTCAAGTCTGTTACTTTGCTTGATGAAGCGACAGAGGCGCTGTCTCCAGCCGCCTCGCAATTGTCACAATCTCCTTTAGGTTTCTGTTGTAGTTGAACGGCGTTGATTTCATATCTGCATAAACAATCACGATTATGTATGTGAAAATAAATGTTTTTTAAACAATTTTAATCAGAATATATCTAAATCTTTATAATTAAAACGTTTCAATTATGATTACTTTTATCTTTTCTTTTAACCTTAGCAAATTTCCTTAAGTACTATTAAAACATTTCAATTGTACTTCCTAAAATGAATACCTCACATTTTCTAACATAATCCAAAAGCAAAAGAACTCTACATCAAAAATATGTTATCCAAAAGAACTTTTTAATTGTTTTTTTTTGTCTTCTTTTCTAATATTATTGTTCAGGGCTTTTATCATATTATTTATATCATTGAACACTAATGTTGATGTATTATCTCCCATCACAAAACTGTTTTACATACACATATGTATACATAGTCACTATTACTTGTTCTCATTTCTATTGTTTACTTTAGTACATATATTTAGAAAATATTTCATAAGCTTGTTTTATGTATTAGGAAGCGAAAGTTTTGTCTAAAACGATAAGTCTTAATAAATAAATGAAGTCATTACTAAATCATTAATAAGCAAAGGGTATTTACGCAAAAGGATAAAGCTTATTATCTTAAGACGAGAATCTGCGCTATCTCTGTAATTTTACTAGGTACAGCGTCTATTAAGTATCTATATACATTTGCGAGTCAAATTGGTGTTTAGCCTATACTGGATATGTATAATATTTGTTTTGATTGAAATACTGAAAACTCTAAAAAAATATGATTTATGTATACAAACCTAAATCTCCTTGGATCGTTGGTATAACTCATCAATGTTATGTCGGCCTGGGTATCATATAGACCTCTTGCGATAGCTTTCAGACTTCCTACCAATAAATAAGCAACGGGCTCGCATTCCGTTGTGAGGTATAACTCAATTTTGCCCTTCGACGTGGTACATACAAACGCAGCTTCATATTCCACAGAGTCATCTTTCAGAACATCGTCCTAATGAAATAATTTTTTGTATTCAGATACCACATTTTTATACAATACAAAGAGATCAAACTGCTCTCACTATATGTGATTAAATATATATTCATGCATAAGTATCAACAATAATTAAAAAAACGCCTTTGATAACTATTAATACTATAAGAATAATCACAAAAGTCTTGTAATCAAAGTTATTGAGCAATCTGCCTAATGTTTTTAAAGCTAAAATTCACTTTGTTAATAGAAATATTATCTGTTTGTAACATTTGTAATTTATACATTTTTCTATTTTCATTATATACATATTTATATTATTACAAATCCGTTATTGGGTTTAAATTTTGTTTAACGGTCTCTTTAGTTAATGCACCCTATTTAAAATTTTATACCATTAATAAATGAATAACATTAGTAATAGACTTTTTAATTTAACTCGCCATCGAGGAAATCCAAAAGATCTGTGCGTTACTGGTTGGAAGCATAAATAGATATTACTGCCGTAAGATAATGAGTAAGATTTTAGATTTAAATAGACGTCAAACTATTTAAATCTTTACCAAGATTACTACATGATTTATAAAAGGGGAGTAACTTACTAAGACTAACTTACTAGTTACTTTCAACTCTCTTGAAAATTTAACCATTAACGACCGAAAGGACTTTGGGTCAATCTACTATTAGTTATTTTCGAACGTGTCTCTGAATTGCAAAGATTTCTATTAATAATTTTAAATTCAGACATAGCTAATTTAAAAAAAAAATACCTGATCATGTAAAACATCATGAACACTGTCAAGTGTGGTCAAAAACTCAGTTAAATTAGTCCCTAGACACTTGAACGCTCGCTCCAAGCGACAGTTATGTGAGAAAGCAGTCAATATTAAGTATTCGCCTAATTTCGCCATAAAATCCTCCGTGTTCAGACCTGTGAAAATAATTAATGTTTAAGCAGCTAACGTTAAAATACTTATAAGATAGAAGCTTTATTTTATGTTTTACTCGAAACTATAAAAGTTTTACACTCTAGAACAGCATACAACTAACATTTGTAACTTTAGACATATTGTGCAATATGATTGAATCTTTAATTACGACTCAAATTTTCTTTAAAAATAGTGTCTTCCATTATATTAACTGAAAACTGAGAAGTTATTAGATATATATTATACGCAGAATAGTCTATATATTCACCCAATGTTTTGAATAATAAATAAAAAGAGAGAAGAAGTTAAATAGAGTGGAAATTTTAATACATATGTTAATACTTTCAAATTTATTTTTAGTTTTAATTATTATATTTTGACCTCTTTCATAATGATAATCATCGTATATTTTTAATGAGTTCATGAGATAACAATTTTCCCTTTTCATCTTTCAAACTACTTTCAAACTTATGCAAACCTTTTAATCATCGTAGAGTAGACTTTGATCTTAATCATTGATAATCTGTTTGTGTCTGACCTTTATACGATATAGCAAAAGTTTAAATTCTTCTTTGTTATGTATATTATTAATTAGACTATTTTTAACGAGACGAATGTGTCAGAAAAGGGAAGTAGATTAATTTAATGGCTGAAAGGGACCAGTTGCGGCTAATACACCCCGCAAGAATTCAACTAGCTCAGTTCGATTGAAAAGGACAATTCCGTTTATTCCTGATCGAATAACTTTTCATGCACGAGTCTTGACAGTCCCATTACGAATTTGTCACTTAACACTTTCTTTACATCACTAAATGCGCAATAAGCTTTTAACCCTCTTAGTCTTGCATAAAATTTATTGATTTGTTATATTAGTATATAGAAGCTTCCCTCACCCGTAACAATAGTCATCTGACAAGTTCAAGATATCTTTTTGGAGTATATCTTGATCTTTTTTAGGGAATGTTGCATCTGTCACTAGTTTATAAGTAGAGACATTAAGAACACTTCGAAGATTATTCTTCCTCTATTGTATTTTTTGCTGATATTAACATTAGCCACAGGAAAAACGTTTATAATTCGTCGAATAATGGATAGGAGTCCAACATTTTTTGAGGCTATATTTACAATGCAAAAATTTGATGATTTTGTTGAAAGTTGATGAAACTCTTTAGCTTAAATCATTTTGGTAATATCCAGACAAATGTTAAACAGTCTGTTAACCACAGGTGTTACTTTGAGTAGATTACTATAGTCGGAATTTGTGAGCAATGCGTCTAGAACCTTAACTATATATATATTTATAAAAGAAATACATACCGATGTACCTCACTTGTCAATACTTATACCAAGGTCAGTTTCATTACGGAAATATTTATGTATACTAAATATTTGTCAGTAATTAACATGTTAGGGAAATTTTTGAGGAATGATTTGTTCATTTAAAATATTTGATGTTATGTTTCCTTGATTGCGAGTACATATTTTTTTTAATCGATAATAACTATAATACAAATCGTGTCATATAGAGTATACAATATCTAATTTTATATCGCAAAATGGAGTTTTATGAGATTGCATTAGAACAAATGATA
Source organism: Pachliopta kotzebuea (assembly GCA_018246255.1). Lineage (NCBI taxonomy): Eukaryota > Metazoa > Arthropoda > Insecta > Lepidoptera > Papilionidae > Pachliopta > Pachliopta kotzebuea. The sequence continues at coordinate 1,386 of DWLS01007898.1, read as the reverse complement.
AGCTATCATCACAGACATATTGACCGATTAACAAAGTGGGTTACATTTTCACAGCAAACGGTGAACAATAGAGGCGTGAACCGTTGCTTTGATACGTCCGTACGGCCAAATAGTCGACTATATGTAGGGCGGTATTGTATGCTAATAGGGAATGCTTAATATCGCGCGTTGTAATCGAATTGTTCATATAATTCCGAACAAAGAGGGAATACTGAATGAAATTTAAGTAGTCATCGAAACTGGCTTATTTCATACACTCCCACATATGTTACAGAACTTTTATATCAATACAAAACTTCAAATCATCATTTATTCTTTATATAAGTTAGTTAAATACTCCTTTCCTCTTATTAATGTAAAAGGCCTAAATATTCTAAGAAAGCTAATCTCTAAAATCATTGGATTTATCAACATAAATATCAAGACATGTATGTATTTTTAAAGTAGCATAATTTATTCGTTACTTGTAACACATTATGAATCATTTATATCTGTTTCATTCTATGTCATCAATTTCTTTATGTCTGTATGTCTTATCATCGTCAAAATCGGTACAGTAATGATATTGAACACGAATATGTTCATATCAATTTGTATTCAAATCTTAGACTTACATACCAATCATCAAAATTTCATAAGGTTAATTGGCATGTATTCACCAATCACACATATATAAAACGTCTACGAGGATTAACACTATGATAATAAATCCAAAATTGTGTATACTCACTATCAGTAGCTCGTACAGCGTCGTAAATTTCTTCTAAGTACGCGTAATTCCTCCAAGTTTTAACGTCGTCTGGCAATCTTCGTCTGAACAAAACGGTGCTGTTTATTCATTAAAAGCAAAGTAATTATGAGTTAATCACATTTTTCATTTCAACAATTTACATTATAAAAGCTATTAAGCTAGATATTATCTGTATAAAAAAATTGTTAACAAAGCGATGAACGACTTAAAAAATCAAATGCAATTCTAGTTTAATACCTTCATCAGAATATTTGATTACAAATCATATTAAATTTACTTCTTTTCATATAAAAGTAACTACTTATGTGAAATAGAAATAATGTAATGTATAATGGCGAATCATTATACGCAATAGTTTTATAATTAATAATTTTAATGATATTTTTGTTTATTATTTCCATCCCTCATTAGTAAAATAGCGTTAAAGCGTAAACAATAGAGAACTAGTTTAGTTTCACTTTCGTTTAAACTAATATTTAACTGTTATTTGTATTAAAATACAATATATCGCAACTTTTTACTATGAGATATTAGTTATAAATAATTGGTATTCAAAAGTAGCTAAATATCTATACTTACAAACAGTTGTATTTGTCGTAATGTTCCTCTTGATTCTTAGTTAAAGATGTAACGGC
>DWLS01007897.1:0-10342 GCA_018246255.1 Pachliopta kotzebuea | reverse complement strand
CTACTATACTATACATATACCGTATTTATGAAAGATGTGATCAAAGTAAGTAAAGAATAATTTTACTCCGCTGCACGCACAAATATTCGTTAGCGTTAAAATAATAACTTATGTAAGTTATTATTTTATCAATGTGTAATGATAGTTATCTAAAAAAAAATTTTTAAATAATGATATATCAGAGTTACTATTGTAAATGGATTTTCTTCGGATCAGTATCAATTTACCCATTTCAATTATTGCGTAATGCACTATCTAGCCCCCAGGTTAGTAAATAGGAGATACAAGATTATGCACATCTATATTCTCTTGTATTACGTAGCTCAAAGGCTATATAATATTATTATAATACTATAATAATAACTACGAATTGTTATCAATTTGTTGTTTATATTAATTAATAAGAATACTTAATTTTAAATTGAATATCTAATTCTTTGTAGGAAAAAACGTCTAATACAGTGAGTTCAAAACGCTTGTTACCGATTCTGTTTTGATATTCCTTCACGATCACCTATTTTTGCTTATTTAAACAAGTCATCAATGTTAAATATGGAATCACGCAGGCAGTTGCGCCTCGCATCTCTTTTGTTTGGACTTTTAAATCTAAAACATCAGAGTATCTATACGCTAAGCTAAATTTTTCATTACTTCAGGATAAGCGCAACATTCGAAGCACTTGTTCTTGCCTTGTATTCTATATGCACAAGTCTGTGGCCTTCGAAGGCAGTTTCCGCTATCAAGCAACAAAGTGCTGGAATAATATACATCCTCCTTTAAGGAATTCACTTACCCCTATTTATTTTAAAACTAAATTAAAAACACACCTCTTTAAAAAACAAACTTGGTTCCCAGCCTAATCATTCCTTAGTGCCAATGGTAGATCCTATTTGAAGTTTCAACATGCCCTCGTCTTTAAACCTAACTATAAACCTCAAAACTATCCTCTCTTTCCTTATATCCTGTACCTGTTAATTTATAGCGCACAACCACCTTGATAATGAAATCGTTCCCGAACTAGGTGGTAGTGGAAAATCAGCGTGTTGTTTTCTGGGTGGCATCATATACACTGAGCTATGGCCATTTTGTACCATTGCAGTACACAGCCACAGTAAAAGTATAATGTAAAATATATATTTACTTTGTAATTTAATGTTCAGTTGTATAAATATTATTGTACTGCGTGGACAAATAAACTTATTTATCTAATTCTTATAGGCTTCTTATAAAAATCAATTGATCTATTTGTGAATTACTATAAAGCTCTGTAACTATGAATCGCTTTGTTATGATGTTGGTCTGACGTTCAAAGGAGTCTAGTTGCATGTTGCATCAAATACCGGAAATGAGCAGGAAATGGTTCCTGTTAACACAGTTGTTTACGTAGCTATGAAATAACTTAATTTATATCTAAGGTCATTCAACAAATCCATATTCAAAGCAAGTTCTGATCTAGGTATGAAACTAATTAGTAAGATGTTTCTCGGTTAAAAGCTTGATATTTGTTTATTAAGTAACTGTTTAACAATTTACTTTGAAACTAGTTAGTAAAAACATATTTGAGATTTTTTTTACCAATACTTTTAGCGTTTTCTGTTTAAAAAATTATTCTCAAAATCTTCAAATATTAAATCTTAAGTTCTCTGGTTGCTGAAGACTACTACAACAAGGGAATGTTTCTTATACATATAGCATATTACGTGACGCTACAAACTTTTAGTTTAATTTCTGAGTAATACTTTTGTTAGTTTTCGTCTATATAATTTTCTATCTCGGTCCCTAAAGCTTCTGTTGGGGAAGGCACTTCATGATGATGAAAACTTTTGTCCTGTGAAGTGATACTAAAAAAATACTGGTTCTAAATATTTTGGGTAATGTATATATTTTTAGCAGTATGATAGTTGCGTTAAAGTAAATGAATCCTTTTTCAATTTTATAAACTTAATCAGTTTTAATACTACCAATAGTCCCCTATCGTACAATCCGTGTCTAATGTTATTTTAGAACTCTAAGATTATTATAACAGAGTTGAGTACAGCACAATTTTTTTTTATATATGGTAACAGGTGCGATCCCTCTTCACGGTACATGAGTGCAACGGCTGCTAACCGTTTTGCCTGCGACTTTTTACCGGTCAATATGCGTACTGGCGTAACCCCTCTCGTAAGCATCAAACCGAAGCAATATAACCATGGGCTGGTGCTCAAACTAAACAATTTTTTACTTACCACCAACATATTTGATTAAAATTATTAATTATAATCACAGAAAAACCAGAATCTATTCTGAGAATATTAAATTTAAGTACATATTATTTGCTTTGTGTTTATAACCAATCAGTTTTGTCATATATCACTTTTAATATAACATAACAGTAAATTTAAACAAATTTTTAATATTTTACCATATATCTATTTATTTTAAGCTGTCGATACATATAAATTATTTGGAAATTTTAAAGTATTTGATTTGTTAAATCTTCTTATGTATAATACTACACCGAAGTGTCTATATTTAAAAATTTCGAACATAACCTTGCTTAATACGTATTACTCATACACCTGTGCGTTCATCTTGTGATACGGAAGTTCCATTCAGTAGTCGTACAATGAACACCGGACGGCAAAGAGCCGCCTACCGAGGTAGGGCCTGAATGAAAATACCGGACAATGTTTAAATAAATTAGAAACGAAAAACGGGTTGATATGTATCTACAGCTAATTTAATATTATTTAAATAATCGTGTTAAATAATAACTAAATAATCGTGTTAAATAAAAACTAACTAATTAAAACATCACATAATATGATTGTTTTTAATATGTTCAATAGTCCGAGGAATAAAAGAGCATATCAAAAAAAAAAAAAAAAAAAAATATTTTAAACAAAAAAAAAATAATTTTAAATTTAATTTTTTTTTTAAAATTGAAATTATAAAAAGAAAAACAAAAAATCTTGCCTGTTCAATCTGATCTTAAAGTTTGTTGCGACTATTCAATATATAACCTTGAAAATTACTTTGTAATTGTCTTATTATCTCTAACTGTCTGAACTATGATCAAATAAACACTATGGTTTGGTGGCATGTTATAACAGTGAACTATTTTATATTATCATGTACCATCGTCCGCAAGGAACACGAAGAGAACCCTAACTTACACGGCTCGAAGGAAATGCCTCATAATTATTCAAATGGGCCATATACTACGTCTACTAACCTTTGATGCAATCCATGCACCGCAGATAGCATATAATGTTAAATTTCAGTTTAATTACATCTCTATGATTACAATTCCTGTATAATTGAATATACGCCGATAATAGATTACATGGAATATTGAACAATAATTACTCTTCCTGTTTAATTAAGTTAAATTATATACCTGTGCCACCTACCAGCTTATCGTTATCTCGCCGTGCACTCAATTAATCCTACTCACATAAATTGTACATGTGTGCTATATTAGCTTTAAAATTTTAAAGGACAAAGAATTTTACGCCCAATGAGACGGGAAAGTGAGCATTGAAAAGAGGTCGTGGGAAAGGGTATGGGAACCCTCCAGTCGTCAACGCTCCTTTGTCGATGACAAAAAATTTAGACCTCACACCGTAAAGGCGCACTTTACACGAAATCCGATCTGTAGCAGTATTTAATAATTCAACGGTCAGACCTACATCGTAACCCAGCTTACTCGTACATGCAAAATTAGGAGTTCATTAAAAAGAAAGTTTTAAACAATATGATCGATATTAATTATTGAAATTAGCGCTGTGCGAGTAAAAGTTAAAATTTAAATATACTGAAAGCTTTGTTATAAACGTTACATCTTTTATTCTTGTAATTACTTACCAAATTTTTACACGCTTCCTAAAAATATTTTACCTTCAATCCTCGTAAACATTCTGGTAAAAAAAAAAACGAAAAGGAATGTTTTTGTTGACTAGAAAACTTTAATCAAAAACCGAAAGCTATTCAGTTCACCGTTCATTTTTCTAAGAATCCGGTCCCGTACATCAATGTAGTCACGTTATAAAGGACGACAAGTGGATTTTGGGATGCATTATGTGAAATGAGAGATGTTCGATCACAAAGGTATTTCGTTTGCTGAATAAGCGATAGTGCCTTTGACGGTACGTATACGTGGAATATTGCAACCGGTGAAGCCTTTGTTGAAAAACCTATTATTATATAATCAGTAGTCCTGATGCAAAAAATTACTTACTCATTGTGTCCACAATATCCAGTATTTGAAAATTGTGCATCAATCTTCACAAAAAAAACAATGATAATGTATAAGATAAACTATGAAGTAATATAAACATTTGCACATTGTGCGCAAACATGTTGCTAATTGCAGTATAGAAGCAAAACCTAAAAAAGGGAGATATGGAACTAAGCGTTGGAGAATAAAAGCTATTTTAAAAATAGTACACAGCTGCCAACGTGGATGGACCGATCAAAACACGAATGCCTAGTTAAAAGACTAAGCTTTTAAGGTAATTGTGATGAATCTATCAAATTTCACAATTGAAATACTTTGTAATCGTTAAATGCCTTACACGGCCCACTCTTTCTGCAGCGATATTATGATTATTCATAACCAGGATGTACTCATTACCTCCCAGTACGCAGTATTATAATATTTTAAAGAGAATTGTTTAATTATTAATCTGTACAGCTGTTACAATATATTTTTTTAAGTTCTTAGTGCCATAGTCCGGTATCAGCGGATTGCAGAGAGCGTACAGCGTGAGCGCTCAGTCCGGTTTCCGCGCTCGTGAATACGTTTGCGGTGATGGCGGTCCTTTTGTTTCGGCGGGACGAATTATACATATACGAATGGCAGCGGATATGTCGCCGACGTACGACCCGATTTGGGGATATCAAAGCTCAGTTATTTCTTTTATAAGTGGCCAACTAAGGAAACAATGGCACTTAACTGTTACCAAGTAACATCTATTTTCTAGCAATTCTTAAAAGAGTGTAGAAACACTAATTTGTGGGGCATCAAAACGGCATCGAAAAGATGAGAATGATGGCGATCTGAGCAATAAATTTGTAAGACATAGATATAAAAAGTGTGCCTTTTCAGATATGATTTTTTTTTTTCTATAACCGATTAGTTCAAATTGTCTCATTTAAATATTTTACAAAGAACTCTTCTTTATTTATATACATGATGGAAAGTTAAACATAATTTACTCTATGCAAAAGAACCACTGATTATATATTAAAAGAGCTGTAAATTAATAACAGACAGAGAAATTTAAGTAAAACACAGTTTGCATTTTTGTGACTATTTATTGTTATTAAAGTTTTAAAAGCAAATTATAAAAATTATGGTAAAAATTCATCGCTGATGATAGCTAGTAAACTATCTGATATAAGTTAACGTATAAGTTTGATACACCCATATTGCAAACCGGCTGGCAAATGCTTACCCAACACTATATATTTTATCATACCGCGGGACCACCTGCTGCCTTCTATAATGTGTCTACATAAATAATATATATAGATACACAGGCAAGTGAACTTGGCCATCTCCACTGGGAGCAGCATGCGTCTGCGCACACCTGGGTTCCATACTCGATTCGAAACGACTCGATACGAAGTGTATAGTATCAATACTATACTGACACACATATGTACATACATATGCCTCTAAAGTATTATACTAATTTTTTTTTAATATTTCAATTTTAAAGGTCTTCCGTATTTATAAAATAATCTTTTAATATACCGTTTATTTGGAAACTTAAGCTAGAAATATAATTATAGATGTAAATTTTGATTTAAAATCATAAAAAACCGAAGAAAAAATTTAAATGCACTTTTAATATAATTAGCAACGATACAAAATATTAGAAAGCATATAAAATTTTATATCTACTAAATGCTAAAGCAAATTTAAAACTGATATATATTTTCGGGTCAATAAGAACGTCAATTACTCAATCGGTTAACGAGTATAACAAAATTGTAATTTATTCAGTAATCAAACCTTGATTGCATTTGCATTGTAACAGTATAAAGATTATTAAAAAAAATTTTTTTGCGTGCAAATTAAAAGGCGACATATCTCGGCGTAACGGATGGTGTCGAGGATTGCAGCCTCAGGGGGAAACCTGTTCCTCGGGGATGCACAATAATTGCAACGGCAACGTTTCAAGCAGATGGCTCACAGTTTATATAAATTACGTACGAACCGTAAATGCCAACCATTTATAGGCCCATTAAAAGTATCTTTGCAAATGAGAGTAAGAAGTTAAATCCTGCGAGTGGTCGGTCTGTCAGTGAGCCGCTATTCAGTCCCTTAACCTTCCTCTGTTCAAAGTGGAAGACGGTATAATTAAAGCTCGTTAATTGCTTGCTCTTTAGCTACAAGTATTTTATGAAAGGAAACGATCGTGTTCAATGTTGATTTGAAAATATTTTGTTAAAGATCATACGGATTTTGTTATAATAATAAATACAAAACTCGGAAGGTTTAAAATACACACTAACGTGTTAAAATTTGGCTTAGCTTGTTATATTCATTTATTTCTCCAAGAAACCCATTCACCTGTCTGCTTATAAAGTAATCTTTTATTTTTTGAATAAATAAACTGATTTTATTTTTTCAAATTAGTTAAGACATTAATTATTCTCCTTTTATAAAGAACTAGAGAAAGACGTTGAAAAGAAATAGCAAAAGAATGTAATTTTTAATAAAGTTTTGAAAAGACTCTTTTCAACATTGGGCATTTTAGTCAGTTTCTTAAGTTATAAAATTTAAATTATTTTAAAATTACAACATACAATTAAAAATATAGTTTATTCACTTTACTGAGAGTTTCGTTTAAACATTTCATTTAAACTTAAGCAAAATATGCAAAATATCTTTCTTTTATTGTTATTGCTACTTAAACAGTGCAGTGAACATGATTTCCTTAGTTGTTTTATAGTCCCTATGTAGAATCTGAAAGTCAGTAAGGCAGTAATCCGCATTACCACACCTTCCTCGTTTCCTCCTTCGTATCCCGTCACAATGTTCATTACAGTGCCGAGCTTCCTCTTTAGTTCCTATTTCATCTTTGTTCCATTTCCAGATTACTTTCCAACCTCGCTTCTCTCTTCCTTGTTTCCTTTTAAAATCGAATGGAAAATTTAATTTTTCTCAATGCATTTAAACAAAACAAATGTGTGACGTTTGTTTTTATTTCAGTTATTCTTAATGCTTCGTTTTTACTGAAATTTTTCGTATACCGTAAATTCAAAATTTGTGCTCGTATTTAAAATGGAAGAAAAGTTTAACATTGTAGACGTAACTTTTTTGCATATTTAAATTCTGTAAATACGTATAAATTATTCGAAATTCGCTACTTGTTCATTTAAATTCCACAACAAATAAATTGATAAAGCCCGTCGCCAATTGTAGTGCTCTTCATATGCTCGCACAGAAGGTTAACATCATCACGTATAACAAATATATAAAATAACAATAGGTTTGTGAATGCCCCATGTATGTATTTCAATTATATTACTATAAATATGGCACAAATGAATGATATCAACATTAAATTATTCTATAATTAGACTAACATTTATGGCTTTTAATATGAATATTGTGACCAAAATTTGCGCAACCTAATAATTGTGCAAACATTAATGCAAAACATTACAAAATTGTGGTTTATCAAAATACAATAGTTTTATTGGATAGAGAGGATTATGGATTAATGTAATTGTATTATTTTTTCGTAGGTAAATACGAAACAGCTCCAGGCCTTTAATATTGATAGCTACAACAGAGTTTTAACCCATGAACACATCAGACATCAACATCACCATAAAATACGCCACAACAAGATGGTCCATGTCCAAATCTTACGTCTGGCCCGCACTCAAAATCAGCTCGACGCATCCCAACAGAATCTGCAAACTCAAATATTGGACGTGCAACGCCGTCTTGATCGTTGCGAAGAACCTAACTGGAACCTTATCACAGCTAAAATTGATTTTCTTGAAGTAGAGAACAAAGAGATTCGTACCGAACTTGCCAATACCACTCAGAAGGTCATGGATTTCGATAAAGTTCACACTTCTATGCTTGAACTGCGCGAAGACGTAGAAGGCATAGAAAACAAGGTTGATAAAACCATCCCCGAATTTCGAAAAGAAATATCTAAATTGGACGTTAATTTTGCTCAAGTAAGTTTAGTAACATTTAAAGTATTTAAATTTAAATTCATATCTAAAATTAATAGTTACTAAAACTGCGAATTTTGTACACAATGTACAAAGCAAAAGCTAATCCGATTAGTATTCTAGCCATCATTGTAATATTAACCGAACATATATACAAATAATAAATAAATTTTCCATTAAATTAGTAAAGTTTAATACAGTAAGAATAATCCATTTTGCCAGATAAACCAGCTTTTTATCGATTGTACATTTTACAGTATATTGTGAATATCTACTTTCTAACCATCATTCGGTATTATTTTTCCTAAGAGTTTAGAATCGATTTATTTATGCTGTAATCGTTTCATGTCGTTATATATCTAAACATGCTTTTATTTCTGTAGCTCAACGCTCAATCGTCCTATCTGAAGGAGGATCAGGAGAACCTGCGCCAGTCCGTGAAAGCAATTGCCGTTAGCGTGAGCAACACGATTGACCGTGCCGAAATAGACCGCCTTACAATAACCAAGATCAATGATTCCATTGCTGTATTAGAAAACCGCTCGAGACAACACTTCTACCGTCTCAATGACCACATTCTGAAGGTATTCCCTAAAAAAAATCTTATTAATGCAAATACAATGACATCGTAACATTTTTTAATTTATACTATTGTCTTCAACAGAGCGAAGCTAATAACTTTGACGTCAATCAAACAATCGTCTCTCTACCTGAGCTGATGGGAGAGGTTAAGGAACTGCAACCTGTAGAACGAGAATATGAAGATCTTGTAAACAAGCTTCCCAAAGATTGCACTGGCATTTCTGGTCCGCCTGGCAATTACCTTATCCATCCAGGAAACAAACCCGTCGACGCATGGTGCGTTAACGGAAGTACCCTTCTCCAGCGTCGCTACAATGGCACTGTCGAATTCAACCGAAAATTTTCTGAGTACGTCCGCGGTTTTGGTGACCCTGCTTCTGAATTTTGGATTGGTCTTGAGTCTATGCACCAACTTACAGTTAATAACTGCTCGTCCATGCGTATTGATATGACCGACATCTACGGAGGGGTGTGGTATGCTAACTATGATAATTTTTATGTTGGTAACGAAGACTCAGGTTACGTTTTAGAGATCGGCGGTTTCAGCGGCAACGCTAGTAATGCTTTTGAATACCAAAATCACATGGAATTTTCGACTATTGATCGCGACCGTGACATATCCAATACTCACTGCGCTGGTAACTACGAGGGAGGTTGGTGGTTCTCTCATTGCCAGCATGTTAATATAAATGGTAAATATACCTTGGGCCTGACCTGGTTTGACGCCGCCAGGAACGAATGGATCGCTGTAGCTACAAGCGAAATGCTCTTGTACGGCCGTGAAGGATGTATCTAAATCTATTATTCTCTTGATCTTCATGTTATAGATCATTGTATGCGTTTAGAGTATTGCACATAGAGTTATTAGCTTTTACGATATTAAATATTATATTAAATATTATTTTAATCATACCAAAGATAAAGTAATAGGCGATGGTAAACCTATCTTGTCAGTTGAACGTAGCAGTCAGTCTATTACTCTGCTTACTAATAAATCTGTAATACTGTAGTTTTTGCTTTATCAATTTCATCTTATTTAAAATTATTCAAAAAACTGTATTTTCTTTTGTATTCCTTGTTATTTGCATTACATACTTGTAAAGCAAAGTTTTGTGTTCGAAATTGAATTTTTTTTTTACGCAATATTTTTGGTTATTATGTAACGCTCCGTAGCGATATTCAAGATATTTCATTCTAAAACATATATTTATTAATCAAGTAATATTATTAATATAATTATCAAGTATGTACGGATCTTAGCATTAGATGCATATATAATGGAATAAAATTTTACTTCTTCTGTAGTAAATTTAGGAATTTTAATATTCTATAAGATAATATTCAATATCCACTTACATTCCATTAGGTAACATAATTTTATTATATTTCTATGTATAATTTACTATTACGTTTTCAGGTTATTTTAAAAGTGCAATCGGCATTGAAAAAGTTAGCCATTTTTTGATAATTTAAGGTATAATTAAATTATAATACAAATAATTCAATAGTTACGTATTCTAAACTTTCAAATAATAACTTTGTGTCATATTATCATTAATGAATACTAGTA